>JAPYZL010022779.1:0-16406 GCA_030522825.1 Platygaster orseoliae
TATCAATAAAGTTACAATAACAAAAATGTCGAATTTTCATTTGTTTTCCTTCACAGAGCCTTCATTAAGTATTCATAGCGATTTGTGTTGATATTTGTGGGATTGTCTGTCGGT
The DNA here is from genome assembly GCA_030522825.1 of Platygaster orseoliae. Taxonomy (NCBI): domain Eukaryota; kingdom Metazoa; phylum Arthropoda; class Insecta; order Hymenoptera; family Platygastridae; genus Platygaster; species Platygaster orseoliae. The sequence goes on from JAPYZL010022779.1 coordinate 115, forward strand.
TTTTGAGAGTGGCCGTCATTACCCCATCATTTTTCTAAACGACGAAAACCAACTTTTTTTTAAGATTGTAATTTTTTTAGTTTTAATCAAAATTTTTTAAATCTGCCGATATACTTTGATAGCATTTGAGTTACACTTGTTATCTTAACTTTCGTTTGATCAAAAATGTCGATTTTTGGATGTGTTTTGATGCTGAATGAAAACTATGCCGTCATTACCCCACTTTCCCCTACACTTCTTGAAGTCTCTTAGACACTTCAGAAAGACCTTATTTGAAATTTGAAAATCTCTTGAAGTATCTTCATCGAAATTCCAAAACTCTTCCAAAGGTTCAATATATGTAGAAATATTGTCCGAAACACTTCTTAAGATGTCTTATTTGAAATTCTAAGACACTTCGGGGTGTCTCATTCGGAGTTTTTATACACTTTCTTATATCGAAAACACTCATCGAAGTGTCTTATTTTCATTTCTGAGACACTTGAATGTGTCATATTCGAAATTTCAAGAAACTTGTTAACGTCTAAGACACTTCTCGGTGTGTCTTATTAGAGCTATGAAGATACTTTTCGAAGTCTCTTTTACACTTTAGAAAGTGCCTCATTTGAAATTTGGAAACCTTTTTAAGTAGCTTTTTCCAAATTCCTAGACACTCTCAAATGTCCAAGACACTTCTCAAGAAGTCTTCAACGAAATTTTAAGACACGTCGGAGTGTCTTATACGGATTTTTAGACTCTCTCGAATATCTTAGACACTCCTTAAATTGTCTTATTTGATATTCTAAGACACTTCAATGTATCTTATTCGGAACTCTAAGACTCTTTTAAATTAACAAGGCACTTAAAAAGTGTTTTGTTCCAATTCCAAGACACCTTGAAACGTCTAAGACACTTCTTGAAGTGCCTTATCAAAAATTCAAAGACACTTTTAAATGTCTAAGACACTTATATGAGTGTCTTTTTCAAAATAAAGATATTCAGAAATGTCCAAGACACTTCTCCAGATGTTTTATTTAAAATTATAAAAAATCCCTGGTCTTAGTATCTGATTATGATTTACATCTACAATAATATGACTTTCAGAAGATTCGAACAAATTTTGTCACAATTTTAATAAATTTCGACAATCTGAAAAAAGAGTACAACATTTAGCTAAATGTCAAAATTTTCACATAATACACTGAGAAGAACGTCATATCAATGGATAATATTAAATAAATATTAGATTTATTAACAATAAGCAAATCTCATTCGATAGAAATTATCGTGTTCCAGGAGTCGATTTCCATTCGCGGTTAACCCCAACAATACCGACACGATAAATAATATGTTCTCAACGTACCTCATTGTCTCACTGAAAAATTCATCCGCGATCGAAAGATATTCATGGGAAATTGATTTTTCATAAGATCTTTCGGATACCAAGCATTGGAATTAAAAAGTAGATGATAAGAGGTATGGATAAGAGCGACATGTTGGTATTTACATGAAGTGATTTATGGGGATTTATCATTACTAAGAAGGTAAAGACTTTTAAAATAAAATCCATCGGTTTTTTCACTTGATTGTAAAAGTTGATTTTTGTATTTGAAGTTATTCTTATTTGTATTTGTTGATTTCACAAAAATTTCTGTTCAAAGTCCATTTCATTCAATATATTTCAAAAATATTTGATAATTTAATAATTCTGCATCAACCTGTCCAATTAGCAAAACAATTACCTCCAGATTTCTAGATAATTAAGCGAAACCACGAAGCACGTCTTGATAATGAAGCCCGAAACTCATTAAGTTTTGTCCATTCTCGCGCAGAATTATCATTCACGTCCCAAATAGAAAAATTTCGAAACGCATTCGAATATTTGACGTTATTAGAGGTATCTAACTCATTGTTCAGATCAAAAAAGTTTGATTGTTTTTTTGAGAAAATTTATTCATATTCATTCAAAAATTAAAAGAGATATAAATTATTCGTAGCTATTATGAGTTTCTTCGAGACTTTTTTTTCGAAAGACTATTTTATTTTTAACTTTTTTTATAACTTTTTCTTCAAAGACTATCCTTTGAATTCCTCAGAGTTGACTTTCACTGAACAACTTTTACAAGTTATACTAATTTTAATAATATTTAGAAACTTTATTGATACAAAATTGTCCATTTTCTGATGTAAAAGGTAAGATTGACGATTTTTAACATAAATTTTAACTAATTTATAGTTACGATGGCCATTCTATAGGTAAATTTGACAAAAATGCATTCCGGGAAAAGCTGCTAGTAAATATGCAAAATTTTCAAAATTCTTTTATCTAAAATATTAGAATCTCGAATTTTTCTGATCTTGAAATTGAAGGTTTCTCATTGATTGCATCCATAACAATAACTATTCTTATTTTTTTGAATTATAGCTATTTTTCACTTCGATTTCGTAGAAAACTTAAATAAAAAATCGCTAAAAAATTATTAAGATTGACGATTCGAAACGATTGATTTATTATACTTACAGATCGAAACTTCATTACTTTGAAATTGTTTATTTCATAATTGGAAAGGTAAGATTGACGATTTTAAACATTAACAAAATTTATTCACTTGTTTTATCTAAAATACCAGTGTCCCAAATTTTTCTGATCTTAAAATTTTTAATTTCCCATCAATTTCATTTATGACTATAAATATTATTATATTTTTTAGTTCTTGCCTTTTTTTTGATCTTGTAGAAAATTCAAATATAAAAATCGCCAGGGAAATATCATCAATATTGGTGATTCGAAAAAATTAATTTTTAATTAGTGAATAGCAATGAAGTAAATTTTTTATTGGGATGTTAATTAAATGATAAAATCAAAATCAATTTTAAAAGGCTATTGATAATCCCAACGATTTCAACTGATTTTCTTTTTTCAATTTCAAATGTTGTTAGTGAAGACATATGAAGTTGAAAGAAAATAAAAATTATTGAGATAAAAAAACGAAACTTGAGATAAACTTCTTGATATTTTATCGAATCGAAAATTTACCTATATTACTTTATCCCCTCAATATTTTTTAATTAACCCATTTCTAATCAACCTCTCTAAATTCACCTAAAATAGTCTCAGCCAGAACAACAATTACCTGCAAATTTCGAAGCAACTAACCGAAATCACCAAACACGTCTCGATAATGAAGCCCGAAACTCATTAACTTTTTCTTCATTCCCGCGCAGTATTATCATTCACGTCCCAAATAGAAAAAATTCCTCGCTATTTCCAACCTAACTGCTCGTTCCAGCCTCGAAAATGGCCCAAAGTTTCGCGAAATTTCCATGAAATTTGCAAGGCAACGACGCGATCGTTCTATTCAACAAGGCGTCACGTGGAAATGGAGGATTTCATAATCTTCTTCAAACGTGGCGACCCCGAAAAAAAATGTTGGACGCGAAATATATCGCCGGGGCCGGGAAAAAAGTCGAGGTTTGGAGCCAAAGGGGAAAAAAAAGTTCACCTTGAACTTTGGAACCTTTGGGCAGTGCATTCTGTTTCTCTTTTGTTGCTCCCTTTTTATCTTTCCTTAGGATCCATAAAAAACGAGAAGGAAACGGACGAGCACGTCGCGATTTTTAACGAGAGCTCGGGGAATTGGCAAAAGAAGATATATTGTTGTAGAGGTTTTTCGGGAGGGCATAAAAGTTGGGCATTGATGGGCCTTGAGGGCCCATGTAAATCGTCGTTACGCGAAATTGAATTTCGCGGTACCCAAGAGCGGCGGAACGCATTGTTCGCCGCGTTTTTTTTCCAAGTCGGAGTTTTTTTTAATGCACTTTTCGTGTTTGGAGCTTGAGTGCTTTCGTGACCTTCTTCTTCGGGGCTTGGGCATTTGAAAATTCTTCCTCCGAATGTGTTTTTACGCACTAGATCATAAAAATTTGGTGGGCATTATAATGGGCCTTGAAAAATCAAAGTTGGAACGAGAATTTCAACGAATCTTGATCAACAAAGGAAAATGTTGATTGCAATTTAATTCACATTCCGAGTTAACGTGTATGATCGAAAACGTGTATTGTGCAGTTATTAGCATGAAAGGTCACAGAACTCACTCCTGAATTTCAAGTTTGCTTTCTTAATCCTAACTCGCATTGTAAACTCTAAAACCAGTATTTTATTATCATTCTCCGAGGTGCGAAATTTCTTCGAGTTTTTTCTTTTCTAGTCTGGTAGAAATCGTTACCTACGAAGAATTGTCGTTGGGATTGAAATCTTGAAATGTAAGATCTAGAAATCGATAAAAAATACCAGAAAATGCTGAGAAATTGTTTAAATAACGTAGGATACGAGTATTCTTGAAATCTATGTAGTTATAATTTTCTAAACGAGGCATAAAAAATTTCCGGGTGTCGTTTTTCGAAAAAATAGAAACATATTTCCTTCAGGATTCTATAATTTCAAATCCTCGAAGATATGGTTACGAAAGTACGATTTCACAATTTTTTTTGAGTCCAGAGTTTCATATTTTTTCATATTCGTATTACATGTAATGGAATTCAATTTTTGTGACTTTCAAGTAACAAAGTTAAAGACTTCTTTTTCTCATACTTTTAGTGTTTTTTCACAATTCAACAGATTTTCTGATTTTTTCATAGATTTATATTTATTATTTATAATTATTCATTGTTGACTATATTTTTTTCTTACTGCTTTAAAAATGTTTCAATAGATATTGTATATAGTTAAACATTCGTTTCAGAAAAAAATCTTCTAAAGTTAAAAAAACTGTTATTAAGAGTTAAAAAAACTAAAAATTGAGGACTTTCTCTGAATTTCATTTATTTTTTGATTTTGTGGTGTTATTCTTAGGCATAATTTTTCAACATCATCATTTTCGTCTATTTTTCGTGAAATAATATTATTTATAAAATTTTCTTTCTATAAAGATTTGTAGTATTTTTTGTATTTTTTCAGTATTTACGAAATCAAGAGAATTTTTTAATATTTTACTAGATTTCTAGTATTTTCGTAGATTTTTATATACTTATATCGATTCTTAAAATGCAGTGCTCTAGAATACAAATATCGATAAATTTTTGATAATTTAACAGATTTCGTGAATAACTCGTTCTACGTTAATTTGAAGTACTTTATGTATTCCTTGAATTTTTTTATTTTTTCAGTATTTATAAGATTTTATATCGTTTTTCGATATTTTTATACATTAATGCCTTTGGTGCAGATTCTTCGAAAACACAATTCTTTCATTATATTTAATAACTTTTAGTATTTACATGAATCCCTATATAAATTTTTTAAAAGTTTATTTCCAAATGTTAAAGTTTTTAGACTCTAATAATTTTCGTAAATTTCAGTTTTTTTTATAAGTCAATATTCAAAACAAATTGTTTATTATATGAATCAATTTTATTTTATTCATTATCAATTCATCACTATATTGTGATCTATTTATCTATTTAAAAAAATTGTTTTTCCACGTTTTCTTATAGGAAATGCTTAGCAATATATTGTATTATAATTTAGTTTCAGGAAAAATTTCTTTCATATTACAATAATTAATTGTTGTTGATAGCTAGAAAAACTTGAAATTCTGAATCTATTTTGAAATTTACTCATTTTATGACTTAGAATTTTTATTTTTATGTATTATTTGTTCATCATTATCACTTTTGTCTGTTTTTAGTGAAATAATATTGTGAAGAAAATTTTCTTCATATAAAAATTTGTAATATTTCTCGTATTTTTTTAGTGTTTACAAAAATCGAGAGTATTTTTTAGTATTTTTATATATTTCAAGTACTTTCGTAGATTTTTAAATATTTTATCGATTCTGAAAATTCGATGCTTTAGAATGCAAACATTGATAAATTTTTGATAATTAAATAGATTTCGTGAATAAATCGATCTACGTTACTTTGAAGTACTTTATGCATTCCTTGAATTTTCTTATTTTTTCAGTATTTATAAGACTTCATCGTTTTCTAGTATTTTTATAGATTGACTATTTTTGTGCAGATTTTTCGAAAACGTGATTCTTTCATTGAATTCAATAACTTTTAGTATTTTCATGAATTCCTATATAATTTTCTAGAACTTCATTTCTAAATTTCTACGTTTTTAGACTCTTACAATTTCCGTAAATTTCAGTTTTTTTTTTATAAATGACTATCAAAAAAAAATTCTTTATTTTATAAATTTATTTTATTTTATTTATTATCTGTTCATCTCTTTATTATGATCTATTCATCTATTAAAAAAAAAAATTATTTTTCCACGTTATCTTATAGGAAATGTTTGGCTATATATTGTATTATAATTTAGTTTCTGAAAAAATTCCTTTCAAATTAGAATAATTGTTATTTTTATTTGGAAAAATTTTCAAAAATTAAAAAAAAAGGTATTATTTGCTATTAATTGTTATTTATTTAATAAAAAAAACCATTGGATAACAGAACTAGTGAAAAAAAATACCAATAAAAAACGGAAATGATGGAAAAAACCGCGTTGGGAATAAAAAATTTGTAGAATCAAAGGGTAAATAAAAAATGAACCAGTTGAAAAAATGGCAAAAAATGAGTTTCGAACCTCTAAAACCCCTCTCTGCTTACGCCCCTGGCCTCACTTTATCAAAACTTTGTTATCGAGACTTATTCATAGCTGTAGCAATAACAAATACTTTCAATACCTGACGTTGAAAAAATATGGATGATAAATATAAATTATCCGGAGTTTGTAATTGTATTCTCAGAATGTATAGTTCCAGAAAAAAGAATACGAACCACTTAAAATTTCAAATCCTGTTACAAGGTCCATCATTTATGTTCCTCGCAAAAATTAGATTAGAAACTAAATTAGCTATAAGATTTCTATCTAAATCCTGGTACTTTTTCCAAAACGAACAGGTTGACTTGACCATTTCCGCTGCATCATTTCCAGCGACTTTTATCTCCGAGCGCAATTGCATTATCACTGGCGCCACTCAAAACCCCGACATCTCGCTCTGTCAGGTTTTTGAGCGGAAACGTCATATCGAGCCTCGTTTTACAATGATCTGCCAACATTATTCATTGTTTACAGAGCTCGCCTCGGCATTCGAGCACGCGAATGATTTTTATCTCCAAGATGATTCTTTGAAAATGTAATTGCTTAATGAGCACCGTACACCTCTAATCAACTTCCGCGCTCCATGCCAACGGAAAAGACATTCGTCTTTGTCGTGTTGAGATTACACCGCGTTTTTAAGAATGAGAAAAAATGCCGGCATTATTCAACAGAGTTCTCGACATGACTCATGGTAATTACAGTACTACGGTGAATAGATAATACGTGAATACGATACGGGGAAATGAACGTGCGTTTTTGAAAAATATTTTTCTCGTCATAGATAGGGGCTATGAGCTCTGACCAGGAGCGTAGGCAGAGGGGGGTTTTCATGAGAGTTCAAACCGATTGTACTCCGTATTTTCCATTTTATATTGTTTAACTATATTTATTATAATATAATATATTTAGCGATAGTGATTTGTTTTTTTTAGGTTTTGTTTTCTTTGATGAATTTTATAGTTTGTTTTTTAGTTGTCATATGCTTTGGTGAATCTTGATTTTATTTTCTCGTGTTGGAAATGGTTTTAAAAAAGCAACGATTCTGGAATTGTTATTTTCTATTGAAATATGCTTTTTAAAAAAATTTAATTAGAATTTTTCTTTTTAAAAACATGCGTGTTACACTCCTGTGCCACAAGCATAACATTAATGTTACATTCCTGTGTTGATTAATGTTATTAATGTTACATTCATGTTACTTTACATGTTACTTGAATGTTACCGGCGTGTATCCTAGACATGTGTTGCATGAATGTTCCATGAATGTTACCAAGAGTGTTCTATTAATGTTGCAGACATGTGACATGCATTTTTTTTCACCGATCCCTACCAAAACCGTAATTTTTTTCATTTCCTACCATTTTAAAAAGTGCACAGATAATCTTCATCGCCGTTTCATCTCGAATCCATCTCTTTCACTAAGCCCCCAAAACCACGACTCCATTATCACCTCTCAAAGGCGCCAAATTCGTCACTCAAACCCTCCCCCCTTCCCCCCTTGTCATTTCATAAAAATCCCTCTCATCCAGGCCGCTAATTTTAACGAACCCAATAACCGATTCGGGCTAATTGAAAGCGCAAAAACCTGAACGTCCGCGAATGCAAAGACTCCGGCGAAAAAAGCGTCTCACGAAGCCCGCGCTTCGTACGTGATTGCCGGCTGCACGCTTTTTCCCCGTGAGCATTCGATCGCTCGCGAAATGTAAGAAAAGTCACGTTCTTTTGTTACCCGAGCGCAATTCCACATGAATTTATGGCCGGTCAAGAGTAGAGACATCAAAACGCGAAAGACGACCTGCCCCCGGGTTTTTGCCGCGAGAGGAAAAAAAGGGGGGGGGGCCGCGGAGGGCCGGAGGGAGAGGAAAAGAGGTCGCGTAGTCCCTTACTTATATATCGCGCGGCTCATCGCGTACACGAATAAATTTCCATACGTCCTCAGGAGGATCTCTTCGACACAATGCACCTATTAAGCCGATACGGCTTAGTTCCTTTGCGCGAGCGCAACTTTTGCATTTGTTGCCTCGCCGGACATGACGTTTGCATTAAGTATAGCGTTTTCGAGTTGTTGCTCTTTTTTTTCGGGGATTTATTTTTCGAGTTGGAGTATATTGAATGTTTTGATGGGGCGCTGGGGATTTGCTCGCGGGTGTAACGACGATGCGTACTTGGAATTACACTGAGAAATCAATATTGTGATTGTTAGGATACTGCGTAGTAAATGGGAATCACTCGGACATATTTTACTTTTTGCTAGATGATATAGTTATTTTTGCAATACCATTCGTTGAAGTCAATATGAAGTTGAACGTACATTCAAAGAAGTCGAAATGAATGTAGGTTAATTTTTCTTCTGAAAATCCCCTTCCGGCATTTACTCCAAATAAACGTTTCTCTCTGTGAATATACGCTACTAGACAAAAGCAAGTACTTTTTGGTTGTGGGCATTTATGTAGATTGATACGTAGGTACCGCGGTCTTAAGTCGCGACGTATCGCGATAAGCAGGTGACCGCGATACGCGCAGCCTTGGAGAGCGCTGTTTAAGTGGCAACTCGTGCCATTGTTTTTCCCCGCGCCGCGATTATTGTTCTTCGAGCACACTCATCTCGTATTCATACGTTAATTGCCGCTTGAGTCATACGCTCGTAACTTCATTCGCGGGGTATATCAATTTCCAATGTCGATTAAGCAGAGAAAACGCGTGGAAACCGTGCTGGATGAAGAATTTTCGTCGAAAAGAACTTGGTTTCATTCCGATCGGGAAAAAGTTTCCTTAGAGTAGCTGAATATAAAGTTTAAACGTAATTGAACTCTATTGTTCAGTGGAATTGGCTGTATTTTCAGACTATTGTGGCGAGTTCCTTAGCTTTCCTCATCCCCCCACCCCTTACGTTTAATTCTACTATATTATAGTAAAATTTACTATTTTCGCTTGCAGTGCCTCATTACTTGATCCTCGAATACGTGATGTACGGAAAACTCCTTGCGTATTTACGGGACCATCGAACGAGGCAAGATTTCTACAACTTCAGCGAGGACTCGGCGGCTCTGACCTCTCGGGACCTCACGGTTTTCGGCTACTGCGTCGCCCGGGGAATGGAGTACCTCGTATCGAAAAAAGTACGTGCGTTGGGGGATTGGTCGGGCCGATAAGGAAACGTCGTAACGCGATTTACGAGCTCGCCATTAATTTTCCAGATAATACATCGCGACCTGGCCGCGAGGAACGTGCTCGTGGACCACAACAAGCTCTGCAAAATAGCGGATTTCGGCATGTCGAGGATATCGAACGAGGACGGCGAAGTCATCGAGACGAGGCACGGAAGGAACGCCCTGCCCATAAGGTGGATGGCACCCGAGTCCCTCATTTATTCCCTCTTCACCACCAAAACCGATGTCTGGAGTTTCGGCATCCTCATGTGGGAGATCGTGACCCTCGGTACAAGAGAGTATATTAGTTTTTGCTTTGTTGAACAATTTAAACAAATTGATAAAAATAATTGGTTCACTTTAATAGTGAAATCAATAAGGAAATGATCACTCAGAGCCAGAATCCTCTTAATGTTTTCACTTTATTTTCCTCAAATTTCGACCATCCTAATTGGGTCCTCATCAGGATTCTTACAAATTAATAAAATAATAATTCATAAATCTCTCTCATTACAACAAACAAACATGAAAAATCATTTGTTAAAAACACTTATGATTATAAATTACATTTCTTTTCTAGTAATATTGTGATCGGAAAAAGTTTAGGTGAAAAACACCATCGTTAAAACATCTTTACAAAACAATCTGAGGCACGATCGCAATTATATGTCCATTTTTTTAAAACAAATTCACATAAGAAAGTTCGGTAAAAACTTGATATAACTTCAATAGTGTTTTTGTTCAAACAAACAAATGTTATTAGACTCTAAAAAATTTTGTTTCCGTCAAAAAAATTGACGTTTTTGCTTACATGAATTCATTTGTCCGAAATAAAAATATTATACAGTAAAAAAAAATTTTTTTTCTGAATTAAAAATTGATTCGAGTTAATCGAATAGATTTTTCAGTGTAGTATTGACTACTAGAATAATGATTCACATAGATTCGACAAATGTTTATTGTCAAATTTAACTACTTTGAGTAGTATTGACTTGTATTAAATAAGTCATTTTTTGACTACTTTGTTAAATAATTTCAACCTAATCTATTGAAAGATGAATAACGATAGAAAAAAGTTTAATAACTTAAAATTTAAACCAATAAATCAGTGAAAATTCACTACACTTGAAGCAATTTTTACTCATTGATAGTTGTCTTTTCTACTATGCAAATTATACAAAAATAATACATTCAAACTAGGAGAAAGTGAATTAAAATAATCGACTATAAACATAAATACTCGAGCTTCTTTCATACTTGAAAGTTTCAAGTATACTGCAAGCTATTTTAAAATCTTCTAAATTTATTGAGAATAATTTATCTTCTCTGGATTTTTTGTAATTTTTCAATACTTTTCAAATTTTTAAGTATTTAAAAACAGAAATGAAATCTACAAAATTAAGAAACATTTCCTGAAATTATACGAATTTTTTTAATTATTTACAATTATATTGCCAATCTCAATATTCTTCAATATCTTTCAATTTATCCAAATTTTATAATAAATTTTCTAACTCATCAAAATTTATCGTTAATTTCAAATACTTTACATACTTTTCAGATCTTTAATACTTAATTTTCAGTACTTTATAAGTTTTTCAGTTAACCGTTCAATTTTGGATATGAATCAAAATTTAATATCGATGTTAAATAGAAATTTAATTTAATGAATTTGATCATATTGAAAATTTTCATTTGAATAAATATTATTTTTCACTAGTTGTACAAGACGAAAATTGTTTAATTTTCAAAAACACTTTAAAGTTAGAAAGGAATTGATAAAATATTAGAGCGGTTTCCCATGTTTCTTGAGATTTTGGAGAGCTAGTTCAAATGTTTTCTTGAATCTTTCGAAAATTTTAAAAATTACAAGGCAAAAAAAAGAAGTTGTCGATATAATAAAAAATGAATAAACTGTCGATTTTTAGAAGAAGATGCTGTAAAAATTTTACTGTAAAAATATAAATTCAACGTCATATTTTACTATCACGATCGTTATTCCCATGACATATTATTATGAAAAATTTATACGTTTGTTAATAATTTGAGTAATTTAAAACTTGCTGATTTAAGTAATTTTCGAAAAACCTACTCAAATCACGTACTTTTAATACAGTGATCAATAAACCGAATTTTCAAAATTACTTTAACATCTTACTTGATGATTAGCAATATTTTAATATCGTTCAGTTATTGTAAATTTTCAAATTATTATAATTAAATTACTATGTTTAAATCTTTACTTTCAATTTTCGTTATTATAAATGATATAACTGTGAATTTTATGAAAATGTTTAATATTTATTAATGAAATTTTTTGTATCATTAATTTTGAATAGTAAATTATAATCGATTTGCATTATTACCTACTATTTCGCTATTATAAATCAATTATTATTATCAATTTATAGTATGAATTTTTATTATTGTTATTAGTAGAGTTTTGTATTTTAATTAAATTTTCATGAATGATTGATAAAATTTTCAATAATAATGATGAATGATAACAAATTATAATATATTCAATTATTATTATTGAACTTTCATAGTTTAATTATTATTATTAATTTTTATTATTATTTGTACTAAAATAAAGAATAATTGTATTAAACTAAAGAAAAATAATTTTTGAAAAAGTGTCCCAGGATTCCGAATAAGACACATTAGAGAGTCATCGAATTTCAAATAAGATGCTCCAAAAGGTGTCTTGGAAATTCAAAATATCTTGAAAATTTTCAAAAAACGCGTTAAAAAGTGCCTTAGACACTTGAAATTGTATTAGAGTTCCAGAAAAAATACTTTTCAAGAACTTTCAATTCAAAATAAGACTTCAAGGATTGTCTTCAAATTTTTTACAAATCACTTCAAGTAGTATTTTAGACGTTTAAAAGTGTCTTCGAATTTTAATAAAACACCTCGACTAGTGTCATGGACATTTGAAAGTGTTTTAAATTCCGAGTAAGATACATTGGAATGTCTTATAATTTCAAATAAGAGACTGTACGAAGTATCTCAGAGATTCAAGAGTGGCTAAAAATTCCGAATGAGACGCTTCTGAGTGTCTTAGATTTTCGAGTAAGTCATTTTGTAAAGTGTCTTAGAAATGTCTGAATATCTTTAGATTTTCAATAACACTTCGAAAAGTGTCTTACAATTCCAGAAAAGATACTTCAGAAGGTCTTTGAATTTTCATAAGACACTTCAAGAAGTGTCTACAAATTTGTAATAACCTTAAAACACTTTCAATAGTGTTTTCAACATTCAAAAGTGTCTCATAATTCGGTATAAAATATCAGACAAGGCACAAGTATTCTGTGCCGTTACGTAGAACTACGTCAATAAATTTTATATCAAAAACTATTTCTAATTAATCAAATTTAATCAACTTCAATTGACTTTAAAATATTATTTTAATATTTTCAACTCCTGCTTCAAAAACACAAAATATAAAAAGAAAAAAAATCCTTCAAAAAAACCTAATTTTATTTTACGGAATATTTTTTTGTTTTTTTTTTTTTGTAAGTTTTTCATTAATCCCAAAGAAATTCAATTCAACTGAATATGATTTGATATCATTTTTGTTATGTATTATTCAATCTTTATCAATTTATTTATCTTTATCAATCTTATTAATTTTTTTTTGTTTTTAACTCTAACAAACGAAGTATAGAAAGATTTAAGTAAAATTTATATTTCTTCCGTATTTATTTCAATACAAATAAAGGGACTTCGGTCCCTTTTCTCATTCCAAGTCACATATCCTCGCCATAGGTCCCTTTTCTCATCCCAAGTCACAACCTAACTTAACCTAACCTAACCACCAGCGTTGCACTTTTTCGTTGCATGTAGCTCCCTTTTACCCCCCTACTATACCCAACCCAACCTAACCTAACCTAACCACCAGCGTTGCACTTTTTCGTTGCATGCAGCTCCCTTTTTACCCCCTACTATACCAAGACCGCGGAGAAAGACGTAGTTCTACGTCAAAACATAAAAGTGTTTTAGAATTTCCAATGACACACTTCAAGAATTGTATTGGCATTCGATAGTGTCTTAGAATCCTAGATAAGACACTTTGAAGTTTCTTAGCATTTCGAACAAGACACTTACGAGTGTCTTAGAATTTCAAATAAGGCATTTCAAGAAATGTCTTGGGCATTTCTGAATATCTTGGAACTTCGAAAAAGACAGTTTAAGAAGTTTCTTATACACTTGAAAATTTCTGAGAATTCCGGAAAAGATACTTCTAATGGTCTTTTGATTTCAAAATAGACACTTCGAGGATTGTCTCAAATTATTGAATTCATCACTCGAAGAAGTAACTTAGACGTTTGAAAGTGTCTTAGAATTTTCATAAAACACCTTAAAAAGTGTTTTGGACATTAAACAATTTTTTAGAATTCCGAATAAGGCGCATTGAAATTTCCTAGAATTTTAAATATGACATTTTAAGAAGTCTCTTGGACATTTGAAGTCAGAAGTAGTGATTCTCATTTTTTTCCTTCGGAGAACGATAAAATCGGCGACCTAGGTGACGATTTCCTTTTAATTTTGTGCGCTTTTGGAATATTAGTCACGCTCGAAAAACAAAACAAGAAAATAAAAATTGAGTGTTATTCGATAAATGTTTGATTTAAGGTTCCACTCCGTACCCTGACATGACCGCGAGAGAAGTGATGATGAGCGTTCAAAATGGCTACAGATTGGAGCGACCCTCGCATTGTAGGAACGAACTTTTCAGAGTGATATCACGTTGTTGGCACGCCAACCCCGACAGAAGGCCAGAATTTCAGACCATCAGGCGAGATCTCGCCCAATTACTCGAGGACAACATGAACGGACAGTACGTCGACTTGGAAAACTTCGCCTCCGAAAGCTTCGCTACCGACTAGTTCAAAAACTCGTTTTTTTCTTCACCTAACCTCAAAAAGGAACATTCAAGAAAAGCATAATAATAAAGTTCTCAACAGGAACTGCGCATGTGCGAACCAACTGCACACGCGCAGGTCTCGTTATGAAAATTGTCATATGCACATCGAAAAAAAATTATCTTTTTGACTTCTTCAAAAAAAACCTCGTCAGTGCGAAAACTTTCAAGTCACTCAATTATTTTTTATCAGTTTATTATGTACAGTCGTAATACAAAACTGCGGAATCAAACGCAGTGACAAGTGTCATTTGTTATCATAAGTTCTGTATTTTTTAGTTATATATCCCGTCAAAAGAAAAAATTGACTGTGCTTCTCGAGCACTATTATATTGCGTAAAGTTTGTGTAAAAATTATTTCTTCGATTCCACATTCCATGAACGTGTACGCGGTTAACTTATTCTACGAAAAATCAAACTTTGTTTACACTTAAATAGCATTTTTACAGATAAAAGAAACGTATTTACGACAGAAATTTTTATAAAACGAATCAAGTTTTTTGAATTACACGTCAAAATTCAGTGATATCGTAATATAATATCGTACTATTTATTGGTTCTATTTATGCGTGGTTTTGAGTACATTCGTTGGTGCGATTGCATTTTTCAAACCAAGTGTACTTTATTAGTGCATAAGTGCTGTGTAAATAATGTATTCTTATGAATATGTAATAAAAAAAATTTTACTTACCCAGAGTATTTCACTTCAGTTTTAGATGTAGTAGTTGTTCAAAATAGAAAATAAGCATGAGAATTAGCTCAAAGACATGCAAAATTGAAAAAATGAATATGTGAGGAAAAAAGAAAATTGTGTATATGGGAATAACGAATTTAATTCTCATAAAGGAGAGAAAGTGTGCTCGATTGTGTTTCTTAGCTAGATAATCAAGAAGAAATAGAAGTGTAAATAATCAATGAACGCGAGATTTCACATCATTAATTCGACTAACGATGATAATATTCATATAAAAAAAAGTCATTAAACGAAAGTTTTGTTCAAGAGTTGATAAATCTTGAGATCGGACGAATATTGAATTTCAAATTTTTTTACTGTAGAAATCATATATCTATAAAATACATTTTGCGTACGATCAATTGAACTTTGAATTTTAAAGCATGAAATTCTAACTAGAAATTTAGAAAAATACTAGAAAACACGACAAGATTTTAATTAATACTAGAAATAAAAAACGAAAAGATAAGAAAATTTTTGAACATGAAAAATTTATATACTTGCCATTTTTTTTAAAACTAATTAAAGTACTAAAAATTAATCGTAATTTGAATTGTAGAGAATCAAATTTCAAAAATATCTCGATAGCCATCTTCATAAATAATCAATACTAAAAAAAAAGTAGCCTTTAAAGTTTTTTAATTAGTAAAAATAATGTGTGAAATACTAGCAGTGTAATAATTCTCCAAAACTGTGTAGATATTATTTTCTAGATTATTTAAAATTTTTTTGAATCCTAGATGATAAGATTTCTAAAATCTTCATAGAACTTAAGAAATTCTCACTGGAAAATTCTCATTCAAATCATTGCAGGCTGTAGTCTGCGAGAGGTGAGGGCGACTACAGTAGCAATACTTACAGAAAAATGTTCGTTAGCAGACGACACCGATTCGTTTT
>JAPYZL010022794.1:0-10694 GCA_030522825.1 Platygaster orseoliae
AAAAGGATGATTCCAACGAGTGCAATTGCGCACTCGCTTCGCTCGTGCCCAAATTTAGCACTCGTTGGAATCATCCTTTTTCTCCCTTGTAGCATAAATTTCTATTTGTTGTTGAAATTCCTTCATATGTTTTTTAACAATACATCTCGTACGTTTTACAATATCATATTTTAATCCTTGTATATTGTAATATTGTAATTTTTACGGCTGTAAAACAAAATTTCATAAATGAAAATAGTAGAATTCGCGTAATATATATCAGTTTTTTGCATATAAAATGGGAAAAGTAAGCATACTTATATAGTACTAGCTGTCAGTGACGATAATTCATGACATAAGTTGAATGACAAAACGAGATATAATTTAAGAAAAATTTGCAAATGGCTGGTAAATTTTACTATATGCAATGAATTTCCGCCATGCATATTCTTACTTGTACAATATTTTCTCTTTGTACATAAAATATACTTCACAAACTAAAAAACATGTTTCAAAAGTTGCAATATTTTATTACATGTTTTACTATACACAAATATCAGTTTCTTTGTAATAGTAAAGTAAAAATTGCAATTCTTATAGTACGCTTTGAATGTGCAAATTTTAAAATTTACAAAATCGTATAGGAAAGACTGTTATTCATATTATAATTTATACAATATTACGATTTTACAATAAAATATTGTAATCAGTGAAATAATTATTGCATGATTTGCAATAATGTTGAATACAGTAAACGGTATATAGTAAATAGTAAACGGGAATCACTCAGACATATTGCACTTTTAGCTAGATAAGATAGTAAATTTCTCATCAACATATTGTAAATATTGTTAAATAATATTGTAGCAATAATTTTGTTATGAAAATTCTTCCACGTGTTTTATTTTTAACTGTACATCTCGTACATTTTACAATATCATATTGTAATCCATGTATGGTGTAATATTCTAATTTTTACCGCTGTAAAAGAAAATTTCATTTAGAAAGTAGGAGAATTTGCGTAATACATATCAGTTTTTCGCATATAATAAGATTCAATTCACGAAAAATTTAAAAATGTATGGTAAATTTTACTATATACAATGAATTTTTGCCATGCATATTTTTACATCTACTTTTACTTTGTACGTGGAATATTATACTTCACAAACTGAAAAACAAGTTGTCAAAGTTACAATATTATATTACATGTTTCATTATACACAGATATTAAATTCTTTGTAATAGTCAAGTAAAAATTGCAATTCGTATAATATGATTTGCATGTGTAAATTTTAAAATTTATAAAATTGTATAGGAAAGACTTATACATATTGTCATCTATACAATATGATGATTTTACTATAGAATATTGTAATGAGAAAAATAATTATTGCAAGATTGGCAATAGTATTGTGAAAACTGCAATATTATTGTAAAAAGTACAAAAATATTGAACTGTGTGCAATATTTCTGTAAAAAATACAATAATATTATATTTTTTACAATATTATTGTAAAAAATACAAAAATATTGTCATTTTTGCAATATTTTTGTAAAAAGTTCAAAAATATTGTACTTTTTGCAATATCATTGTAAAAAATACAAAAATCTTGTATTTTTTGCAATATCATTGTAAAAAATACAAAAATTTCGTACTTTTTGTAATATTATTGTAAAAAATACAAAAATATTGTCATTTTTGCAATATTATTGTAAAAAGTACAAAAATATTGTGCTTTATGCATTATTTTTTACAGTAATAATAGATAAGGTACAATATTTTTGTATATTTTACAATAATAACGCATAAAGTACAATATTTTTGTACATTTTACAATAATATTGTACTTTTTGGAATTTATCCCGCAGAAAGTGCAAGATTTTTTTCTCAGTGTATATATATATTAATAAATGCAACTGTATGATTAAGTTATTCAGTTACAACTCTTCGTACTACTTTCGTGCTGGCAAAAGCGAATTTATACAAAAAATACATATTGTAAAATTCATCACTTTTTTATTTAAAACAACTTATAAAAGAACGTAGGATACTCAGGATGCAATCATAAAATTATAGGTTCGAAATGAAATATTTTATATTCTTTCTCGAACCTGTGATTCTCACTGGAGAATTTTCGGAAGTTTTCGGAGAATATCTTCAATTTGATTTAATGAACCTCGAATACTCTCACTGTAAAACTTTTAAGGATTTTGAGAGACAAGTCATAAGTCCTCGAATTCTCCTTTCTCTTCTTTGAACCTTATTTTGTCTAACTGGAGTTTATATCAGGATTTGCCGTGACTGATAATGACGATGATTGGACATTTTTTTCCATTCGTCTTCCTAAAATCCTCCAATTTCCCCCTTCATTCAATCAAATGATGGCAAAAGAAGTATGGATTTTTCGACTCGGTTCACCACGTGATCTTTTTCATATAACATCTATTTTTTTCTGTGAAAAGACCGACATGCACGCCGAAGCAGCCCCGAATCGCGTTTTTTCAAGAAGCTGACCTCGGCTGGAAAAGCGTAACCATCAACGGTGTGCTCGCTTCCAACTTTCTCGTCCATTCCGTAATGGAGATGGATCTCTTGGAACTGGTAGCGGTAGCTCAACGGCCCGCCGGAAATGTTCACCACGTGTCGTGTGTCGTTGTCCACGAGGAAAACGATGCTGTGACCGGTGTTGGTCAAGGCGCCGCTGACGCGGTGTTTGTCGAGGTGCAGTTGCTGCAGGTTCGGGTCAAAGAGAAGTTTCGTCGGCTCCAGGTTCACTGGTGATTGTCTTCGGCCCTTTGTGCACAACGACCATTCCGGGTTTATCAGGCCCCAAAAGGAAGGACCTGGAAAAATTTTATTGTTAGGTACCATTCGTCCTAGAGATGGGATATATCAGTAAAAGTCCTTACTGATAAATATCAGTAAATATCAATAAGGTCCTTCAAAACTTCATTGATGTTTTTGTTTACTTTAACCAGTACAAAAAAAGTGTAAACACTCCCTGTTTCAGTTCAATTTTTGAATATTAAGTATTTTTCTCACCTGAAATTCCATCGTACGTCCACCATTCGTCCCATCTCACAGGTCGGGATTCTAAAAAGGCATAAAAGTTATATGAAAAAACATAATTATTGTATTTACTAGATGTAATGATTTCTGTAATATACTTCCTAAATTTATACCTCTCGTCATTCGAATTTTCTCGTTTTTCAACCCCAGAATAGCATTTACCAAGACGGAAAAAATTCCTGTTAATTTATTGAAACTGAATCTTCTTACAGTTACAATCGGAATCTGAAAACGTTCTTTGACTAGATCCTCATGAATAAACTAAACACCTAATGAACTTTCTATTACTGAATTCTAATTCGTTATAAACATTATGTACCAGATAGTGCATTAAGCATCGCTTAATCATTTAACAGGTTCATTCGATTGTTCATTTATTGATCTATTACCATTCAAGCGTACTCGATTATAAATGTTCTCGTGCATTCCTCTTGAAACGTTACAATGAGAGAAATTTTGAGTTTCTGAAATAATTAAATTGCAAATTGTCAATTTATTCGAAAACAAAAATTAATAACGTTCATTGTTTTTTAGAGTGTGTTAAATATTTCTGTAGAACAAAATTGCAACATATAAATAAGGAATAATTCATACCTTACAAATAATTACTGAAATGTTTTCTTTATTATAAGTAGAAAATGTTTGAAACTCAAAGATACTCAATAATATTCTTATAATAAATAAAAGCTCACTGAGTTGAATTTTTTTTTGGTTGACACCCCATTTTTTTTCAACTGTGAACGCCATTTCCTAAAAACGTGAGCATTGAGGGAAAAGATGGAGTTTCATTTTTCGTTTCGGGGCGAGCACTGGTTAAGAGTATTACTGCAACGTAGTTCATGGTGTCTCTGAAGGGACGGAAAAGACGTACCTTGAATCAGAACTAGAACGAACACTCCCCAGACACCCAAGAAGACTGAACTACGAGGGGCCATTCCTAGCAGTTTCCTCGTCAATTAAACATCATCAGTGACGGCTCCTGGAAATAAAGAGAAGTATTGTTACACGAGAATCGGGCTTTCTTCTCACGTACGCTTTCATTTCCGGTAAATTCGGACCTTGTGATGTTATTGTATTTTACGTGCTACGCAAATGCGATCTATACGATCATTTAAGTGACAATTTACAATTAAGAGTCTTGTACGAATTGTAAATAATTTTTGAGGTTTGGCAAAGAAACAGAATCACGATATTTTTCGTTTTTAAATTTATTTACTTGAGTATTTCTCTTCATTCTAAAACGATTGGATGATTGAAGTACGATTTGTTCATATGCATATCAATGTCACAGTTTCATTTCTATGAAAACCAGAAAATCTCCAGGCTATTCGTGAAAAACACAATTTCGTTGAACCACCAGACTTGACATAGTGAATTTTTTTTCAACGGGATGATTGCCGTCGAATCTGCTCAAACAAATAATGCACGATCTTGCAACGTACAGATGAACTTGTGCCTAGTCTAACAATGGTTAGTTATTTTTTTTCAGGTACGCTTTGTTTCTTTTTCGAGAATATCTGTTCTACTGGAAAAAGTATAGTTTCAGAAAACTTAAACGAGAAGTCGTTGCCGAGAGTTTGTACACAAAAGTTTCGAGAAATTTATGTGATATAGATATAGAGACCTTATAAAATGCATTAAAAATTTTTTTATTGAATACAAATTTCTTGATGCATAAATAATATGGCATTTTCAGTTTTTAAGTAAACAATTCTTACTATTTGTAAATAAAATTATTTTCCTTAGCTACATTTGTTCAAAATCTTATTTCGAAGTTAAAAAACTTATGAATTTCTTCAATTGTAAGTAGAATGAAAGAATATTAGTTGAGTGAAAAACACGTATTCTTTATGAACTCGAGCTCGACTATTGACATAAATTTTTGTTTGAAAATTTTCCACCTCAGGCAATCCATAAAATTCTCTGAATAAAACCCATGTATATTCTTCCCCTAAGTCCCCAAGTTCCATGTTTCAAAAGTGACAGCCGTAATCAGGGCCATCGATCGGTGGAAAAAAAGGAAGCAAAAAATAGCAAGGAAACGCGTGACCCACAAAAATCGCCTGAAAATTGTCCCACATTGGCTTGACTAACGAGGGATCGTTAGTACGTCACTTTTTCTCTGACCCCGATCATAATTACTCGCCGTTGGATTAATGAAGAGCGCTCGCTTCAATTCGCGTTATTAATCCAGCGCCGCCTTTGGAGGCGGAAAATGTATCTATTGATCCCGGGCTATTGTATCGTCTTCGTGCCTGGGTTAGCCGTGAAAATGTTCAAGTCACGCGAACGGGCCTGTGTGGAAACGCACTGCCCCGCGTACTATTAAGCAATTATCGGAGCCCTCGATAATCAGCGAATTCACCAGAATGTGCTTTTTAACTGAGTGTTTCAAGGGAAGAAAATTATCTCTTGTTTTTGTGTTTCTCAGTTGATGCACTGAAAAAAATGAACTGATAACAATTCTCTCATTCTCCGTACACGGAAAAAACAATATGGTTATCACAACCTCATTCGTGGTTAGTGCAACAACATTTAAAGTTACTGTAGTTTTTGTGAAGATTGTAGTAACTTTGAATGTGGTTGCACCAACCACAAGTGAGGTTGTCTACACCATGAACATAGTTGGGGCAAATGTTACTATTTATGAGGTTGTGACAACCATATTGTCTTTTCCGTGTAACAAAGAACTTATAGTTAGTTTGTTGATTTGTTGAGGAAATAAAAAATAAGCTACTGCTGAAAAAAAGTAATTTACTTCTGCAAAAAATTCGTTTTGTCAAGTTGTGTTGACACAGAACATCCTTCTGCTGCTACAACAATTTTCTTATTTTACTGTGAACCATGTATTAATTGAAGAATAACAAAGAATCTGATTATTTGAATGAACCATTTTTTCAGTATGTTGGAGTTTATTCGAGTTCATATCGCTATCAGCTTATTTAAAGCCTATTCCACTTCTACTTCAAGCTTATTTCGAGTTGATTCTGAGCCTTTCCTAAGCATACTCAGTATTTGTTCTGAGCTCAACTTGTGCCTACTTGAAGCTTATTTGTTCCTTATTCCGAGCCTTATTTAGCTTATTATAAGCTCATATTAAACCTTTTATAAGCATACTGTGAACATAATTTCAGCTAACTTGAAGCTTTGAATAAAAATGGTTTGAAAAATTGAATAACAAGATATCCGTTTAATTGGGATGATTTAAAAAAAATTGAAAGAGTATTATAGCTGGCAAATCCTTAAGAGGAGATAAAAATACCTGATTCTCTAATTGGCCCTTAAGAAAAAAAATCTCTGATATGATGTAAAAAACGTATTCTGCGGATTATGATATTGCAAAAGTCAATATCGGATTTTTCAATAAAATTGAGAACGAGCGGAAGCAGTTGTTATTAAAGGTTCACTTTATTTTTAGTGTTATCCAACTCGAAAAGTTCCAAGAAAATTCAGCCAATTTTCAAAAGTGAAATACGACTCTGCATTCTTGAATAAATTTTATTTTCATTTCCGCTTAAATAATTCGAAAAAAAGGCACTTGTCAATTTTGGAAATTTCATTAAAATTTTTAAATCATAAAATTAAAAATTCGATAGAGTTGTAGATCATTAATGTTACTGAATTTTTTGTTCAGTTAACATCTGTTATCCTTGAAAAATGAATATTCTATTTTTAAGTCGAAAATCACCCTACTAACTTGGAATTTTATAAGATCCTTATAAAGTCCTTATAAAGAATTTTTATAAAGTGACTTTATAAAATCCTTATAAGGATTTTAAGGATTTTATAAAGTGTCCTTATAAAATCCTTAAAATTTATAAGAAATTTTAAAATTTATAAGGTGTACGAAATTTAATAAAATTTTTTTCTTATAAGGATTTCATAAGGTCTCCTAATAAGGAATAATTATTTTTATTAGGATTTTATAAGGTTGCCTTATAAAAAATGGAAAATTTTATAAGGAATTCATATTTTTATAAGGATTTTTATAAAGTTTATATAAAGTTTCAAGTTAATAGGACATATTTATTACTAATAACTCAATAATGATAACAGTAGTTTACAAATTTTTCGTTAGTTGCGACTTTCTTTCAGAAAAAGAGTTTTTCAGAATAATTTAAGGTCGGTGAACACGAAAATAACATTCATTTATTTTTCCAAAGAAGTGTTATCGAAATATGTGCAAAATGCATGTTTTTCTCAGTTTTTTCCAGAAATATCAAGAACGATGGACTTTATTATCATAACACATATATTATTGGAGAGGTATACTTCTTACTTTACGGTGATATACTGCTTTTATCGATCGAATTAGTAGTTTTTAAGTCACAGCTATGGAAAATCTTAAAAAAGCGCGTTTCAATAAACTAATTATTCTGAAAAGCGCACTTTTTTTACGTTTTTAGTAACTGTAACTTGAAAACTACTAATTCGATCGATTAAAACTGTATATCACGGTAAAGATAAGAAATATACCTTTCCAATGATGTTTTATGGTAATTGATTGAATTATTTTTGATATTTCTGTCAATAAATTAGAAAAACAAGTTTTTTGCAAATATTTTGATAACGCTTCTTTGTAAAAATGAATGATTGATATTTTCATACTCAGCGACCCCGAATTAGTCTAGAAAACACTTTTTTTGCAAAGTAGATTTTTCATGTAAACTAGTGTAACTAATTAAATATCATTAATTAACCAGCGAAATTTCCTATTTCAATAATAATATTTCTTTTACTCCTTACACGAAACAGATTTTTATCATCTTCGGATATTTATTATTTCCTGCCTTGACAAAAGTTTTAATCTTCATAGAATATAAATTTCTGTGTTTTCAAATAGTATAAATCTATAAATATTTATAGTTTGACATTTGCAGACATTTTTAATTTATGGTATTTTTTGAATAATCAACTTTATCTAAAAAATGAGAATTTGTCTAAAAAATTTTTAGGCTATACAAATAAATTACGAAGGTAATAAATAATCAAATAATTAACAGATTCAATAAAGATAAAAAATTTAAGTTTGAGAAGATTGAATTGATGTTTACAAAATAATTAATAATCAAAGAATAGATGATTATTACTTTTATTATTTATATATTTATTGCCTGAACAATTTATAAATCCATGAATACAAAAAATCTACATAAAAGTCTATGAAATGCTAAAAACTTATGAAATCTATAAATACTGAAAAAAACAAAACATACTCGTACTGAGAATCAATTGTTAAGAGAATGTCAAATATATTTACATATTGAAAATTTTAATTTTATAGCATGAAATTCCGGAAATATATAGAGCAGTCTAGAAAAATACTTAAAACCTATAGAAATGCTATAATATACTAAAAAATTCCTTAAGTAAAAAAAATTCGTTTAATCTTAAAAGTCTATAAAATACTCGAAATCTGTAAATAATTTTATTTCATTTCAAGATTTGTTAATATCAACAATTTTTTGAAACTTTGATAAACATAGTGTCGAATTTTATGAATCAATACATAAAAATCATATAAATCTATGAAAATACAAAATATCTTTTATAACATTGATCCTTTAAGTATAAGATAATAGAAATTATGGATATTATAGAATTTTACTGAGATTTCAATTATTATCCTTATTATTAATTTATTATTCTAATTATTTCATTCATGAAGCTTTTTTTGATAAATATTGTTTCATTTTATAACGTAAGATTATGAATTTCAGAATACATAAACGAATTGTTTATTATGCAATTAATAAATCGGTAATGTCAAATGCATGAACTCCAACAAATGTTGTATCAATCTTCTTCTAGCAACATTTACTTGTTGGGTTCTGAAATTTCGATGAGTTAATTTATCAGTTGAATATTTAGTTTCTTAAATTTCATTTTATATTTTATTTATTATATAGACTATATATTTTTATGTAATATATAAAAATTATTTGCTAGACAAATGAATTGTGAAGTTAATAATTATTTAAATAATTGACAGATTCAATAAATATAAAAAAATTGATTTTCAAGAAGATTATACTGATTCATTACGAAATAAAGAGTTATCGAAGAATAGATGATCATATATTTAATAATTTATTTAATAATTACCTGAATAACTGATGAATTCATAAATGACTTAACAAATTATGGATATTATGAAGTTCTATTGAAATTTCAATTATTATCCGTTTAAAACGAGACATCCTCCAATAAAAAAATTTAATTATATTTTAATAAATTTGTATTTGATTCCTCATTTCTTTCATGAATAAATTCTTTATAATTTATTGTTTCATTTTTTAGCGTAAAATTATAGATTTCAGAATACATAACCGAATTATTTGTTATGCAATTAATAAATCGGTATTGTCAAATACATAAATTCCAACAAATGTTGTGTCAGTCTTCTTCTAGCAACATTCACTTGTTGATTTCTGCAATTTCGATGAGTTAATTCATCAGTAGCACAGAAGCAAAGGATTTTTCAGTCAAACAATCATTGAAAGATTCAATCAGTTAAAATTCACTGATTCCGATTAAGAGAGCAAGGTCGTTATGAAATAATCGTGAGTACTCTCGTCTCAGGGAATGAAGCGTTTCCATAATACTCTCTGTACTCGTCACTCATCGACTTGAATTCCACGCAATACATCCTTGAGTAGCTTTCGAGATTCAAAAGAATCGGGCCGCGAGGCATTTCCCGCGACAGTAATTTCTGCACAACCTAATTCCTCGGCGGCTTCTCATTAACGCCGGCTTACGAGTGACTCCGCATAAAGTTAAAGCTCTTCTGTCGATGGATCAACATTAATTGACCCGAAAAGCTTGAATAAATTCATGCACGCTTCGCTGAGCGTGCCCTTTTGACGGCTAAACGAGGGTTCGTGCTCACGTTTCCTCCTCGAATGCACACACCCCGCCGGCCACGCTGTTTTCGTGGTCGTCTTTTATAAGGACCGAGCAAACATTACTTACGCTGGTAAGTCATTATTGCCTAGTTTCGGTATAAGCTACTTTCTTTAATTGATGTGTCAACATTAAGAACCTCTTTAGCAAACTTTTTGACTGGTGCTGGCAACATGAAAGAGAAAATAAGAAGTTATTTCAAATAGTAGATTATTTTTTTGTAGCGGAAATCGTCGAATAAATAGGAATGAATAACTAGGAATTTATGTAAATGATTTTTAGAGTTCAGATAGTTTTTAGATGACAGTCTTGAATGTTTAGAGGTAAATTAAGTTTTGACAGTTTCAACATTTCTGTATAGTAATTCTGAACCTTAAAGAAACCATATAAATGATCTTGAAGGTGACTTCATTAGTAAAAATAAAACTTATAAGAAAAATCTCATTCCCGCAAAATAATAATATTTTATAAACAAGTGAAGCAAGATTTTAAAGTTTATTCAGTTTGATTAATTCATTCGAATTAAGAGATAGTTGAATTATGATAGATATGTCTGCAAAATTGTTGGAGAAAGGATTCAAACTCATTTGTACTAAGGATTTATGAGGATTGAGTCTGGTGATTTAAGGGGGGAGACCTATCTAAACGGCTGAAATCGGTCTCAAACTTTGCGCGTGGATTGCGGGAAAACTATTAATGATATGAACCCCAAATTTGGCACAAATGAAGTTTATTCAAT
>JAPYZL010022894.1:0-19895 GCA_030522825.1 Platygaster orseoliae
AAAAAATTTTTCTCAAAATTTGAGCCAATTCGGACTATATTAACACGTGCCTCTAGAACAGTGATTTTTTAAATGGGAAATACATGTAATTTATCATCCTAAATAGGAACAATTTTTTATAGCCCACATGAATTGGTTTAAAAAATTGAACCTTTGCTTTTATTGTTGTACATGATATCAGATATTAACCGTAATTTTTCTAGGCGATTCCGAAAATTCTTTCCATCATCATATTCCATCATATTCCATCATATTCCATCATATTCCATCATATTCCATCATATTCACTCGGCTTGAAAGAAGGGAAAGAATTTTCGGATTCGTCTAGAAAAATTAGTTAAAATCTGATATCATGTACAACAATAAAAGCAAAGGTTCAATTTTTTAAACCAATTCATGTGGGCTATAAAAAAATTTTCCTGTTTTGGATGATAAATTACATGTATTTCCCATTAAAAAAATCACTGTTCTAGAGGCACATGTTAATATAGTCCGAATTGGCTCAAATTTTGAGAAAAATTTTTTTTAATACCTTGATTAGTTTTCCGGCCGGTCCCGTATCATTTTCCAACTTTGCCCAAATAAGGATCACCCTAATATACATGAAAGGATTTAAAAAAAAACTGTTTATAAATAAATTTGGAGAACTTTCTAGTATTTAAATGAATTACTGTATAGATTTCTAGAATTCAATGCTATTGTATTCAAAATTTTATAAAACTAATTAGAGTATTTTAAAGATATCTAGTATTTATACTTTTTCCCATATTTGTCAACATTCATAAAATTCGGTCTAATTCTCTACTTTTTACATTTTTACGATTTTGCATTTTTTTACATTCATCACATTTTGTATGATTTTCTACTTCTTTTTTAGATCACTACTTAGATTCCCAGAATTTGATGTAATGAAAACTTTTGGAATATTTTTTCGACCTTTTTGTATATACCGAACAATTTTCCATCTACTTTTTGTGAGTAAATTCAAAGTTTTAAATACGCATTAATTAAGCCAGAAAAAATTCCCGGAAGTTTCGAAAAATTCAAGTAGAATTCCCGAATTTCCCGGATTTTCTGGACACCCTGTATATAAAACATTGGAATTTGAAAATAATATTAGTAAAAGCAAAAAATCCTCATACCAATTGGATTTGGTGGCCTAACAGTGATAAGAAAACAAACGTCGTGTTTTCTCAAGTTTTCCCACTCGGATTTGATTTCCTTTCGCACGCTTAAATTCACTGTCACGTCGGCTCGAACTCGTGAAGGTCGATTTTCTCCAATATTTGGTTTCGCTACTTCCACCACAGCGAATTGCGAAATTGGATGAGCCATTCTCGCCCAACCTCCAAAATAAACACTGCCATCTTCTGCTTTCCTAAGAACAAAAAATTTAAAAACAACATGAACAACACATTCTATATTTTTTTAAATATGCAAGGTGCCTAACAAAGCATTGAAAAAATTATTTAACTGAAGTAAATAAAATGCATTGAGTATATTTTTAACAGTTTTAAAATTTTAGGTTCAAAATTAGCTACTCAAAAATCACCAAAAAAAAAGCAAAATATGGTTTATCTTACCAAGGACTTAGCCTGCTGACAGCATCTTCAATATCTTGGCGAATTTCATCTGAAAAATAGTGAAAAAAAATTTCAACAACCATACTAACAATCACAAACAAAAAT
The DNA here is from genome assembly GCA_030522825.1 of Platygaster orseoliae. Classification (NCBI taxonomy): domain Eukaryota; kingdom Metazoa; phylum Arthropoda; class Insecta; order Hymenoptera; family Platygastridae; genus Platygaster; species Platygaster orseoliae. The sequence goes on from JAPYZL010022894.1 coordinate 1,689, forward strand.
CGCAAATTTTTTTTACGTACATGTAGATTCAAGACGAAACAAATTGAAGTTTCTGAGCAAATAATCGTGAAGGGTCAAAAATTGTAAATTCAATTTTGGCAGTGCGAGGCAACCTTCTCCTGAGAAATATTCAGTAGGAACGATGCTTTCATTCCAAATGATGTCTTCTGTTGGGTAAAGTGGCATTTCATTGAGTTCTTCCAATTGTGAAGCTCGACGTTCGTGTCGCGAAATCTATATACAGTGTACAAATTTAAATATACAAATGAAAAAATAAGAAAACTTTTAAATTTCGATAACTTTTCACTCACTATTAACTCTCGAAGAAAATCAACGTCCACTCTGAACGAATTTTCCACAATTTCTTTTTCTTCTCGTGGGATCAATTTCAAATACGTCGAAATTAATCGCAATTGCTCTTGACTGAAAAAATAATTTTTAAATTGTGTAAACGAAATAATCAAAAGCACACAAACAGAAGTTAAAGTATTTACCTTATAGAACCAAAATGCGTTTCCAAAGCATGTCTCGTATCGACACTAGCCACGTTTGTGAGAGCGAAATTTTTCATTCTTTGGATATCTAATGCAAAAATCGCTTTCTGAAAATTAAAGATTAATCATGATATTAGGATTATTTAAATTTTGCAACCGCATAAGTTGCAACTCATTTACTTCAGCAAAAAATGTTTTAAATTTTATGCTTATTTTTTAAATCATGAATTCACAGTGTGAACTCCTGAAATTGTTTTCAAAGAACCAACAAACACATTTTTAAAATTATCACAATATTTTGAGAAAAAATACCAACAAATTTTCGCATGCAATTTAGATAATTAGGCTGTGTGTTAAACTTACTTGAAGAGAAATAATTTTGGCATAATGAAGTTTCATCATGTCATTGTCAGTGAGTGCATCTCCACTTTCCTCGTCAATCTCAAAACGTGCGTAAAATTTCAGCATCTCGAGTAACTGAAAACGAAAATTAACAAATTTATTATTTGTTGACAAGTTTTATTGTCAATTTTTTTAGTAATTACGTCACGTTTGAAAGTTTACAAAAATTTTCGCAAAGTCGCATTTTTGGGAATAATAATAATTAATGACGTTGATAAGAATTTTAATAAAAATGAATAATTAATAACTTTTCCCCGAAAATGCAACTTTGATAAAATTTTTTCCAAACATTGCAAAAAAATGCAACTTTCCACAAATTTTTCAGCAGAAATAGGTTCCCATATTTAAAAGAGCAATTTTCTTTTTTTCATTTTCAAAATTGGATAAAAATTGCTAAAAAGTGCGCGAAATATTCTTCATAACCTTCATAACCTAACAAGTTAAATAATTACAAATCATCAACAGTAACCAAAAATCCCCAAAAATGATAATAGTCATCCAATTACCTGTCCAAACAATCCTCCATCTGACCTCTTCAGCAAACTTGACAAAGCGCACCTCACCACCAAATGACAGTCATCCATGACGGTCGTGAAGTACCTTCTCGTCGGCAAAAGAGCCTCCAGCCCAATCACTAGCTCCAAAAACCTCTCGCAGTACCTGATCTTGTCCTTGATAACAACCTCCTCAGCAGCTATAGACTCCAAGATCCTCATGAACTTGATCATCAGTCGGTGGAGAAACTTCCTTTCCCACTCCAACTTCTCCTTGGTTTCTGGTTTGTCGTGCTTTAAAATAGCCTTCAACTTCTTTTTCCACGTTGGGTGTTTCTTAAACTCCAACTTCAGCCTCTCCGGTTGCAGGGACGTCCAGGTCCCGAGCGACACCAGCCTCTGAAACTTGCGCCTAACAATGTCGACTTCCATGGAGTTGAAACAGTGGTTAAGGAAGACGATCAGCGAAGTTTGCTCCTTCAAGTCATAGTCCAGGATGCTGTCTTCCAAGCAAGCTTCCAGGACCTTGTCGATGAAGCCTTCGAACTGGTCTTTTCGTTTCTCGAAGGGTTCCCAAACTTGGACCCGCTCGCGAAATTTCTCATTGACCATGATGACGATTGACATGGTGTGAGCACGGCTAGACTTACGGGAATCATAGTTCGGCCAGAGGTAGTTTTCAAGGTACTGGCTGAATTCCAGCACCATGATGCGGCGTATGGAGAATTTGGAGATACATAGCTCATCGATGTAGATATTGTCGACAATTAGGGAGTCGAAGGGAAGGTGCTGATTCGAGGTGGAGGGAGACCAGTATTTGTTGGCAAGCTGCAGGAATTCATTTACGAATTTTTTAAATCGAATCATTGTACGTAGATAATGATTGTGACATTCCGTTATCATTTAGAATAAAGAGTCAAAAAATTATTAACATGTTGAAGAAGTTTACAACGTTGAAAAATTACACGAGAATTTTTTTTCTGAGATTTACCATCAATGATTTAAAAGCTCAAAATAGTGAATTCATTAACTCATCGACGATGAAATTCGTCGTTTAAAAAAAGATCGAATTTTTGAGATTCTTTTAATAAAAAGTTGTCTTATAAAATTTTATTTCCAATAGAGATGTTTAGAAAACATTTTTTTTCATAAAAATTCCAGTTTTTAAGAAATGTAGCAGGCTTTAATATTTTCTTATAAAAATTTGAGATTTCTTATGAAAGTGTCAGTAGTTTTTAAAAAACATTTTTCTCTTATTTGAATTTATTAAGGTCGACCTTATAAGAAAAAGAAATCTTATAATAAATTTCTAATTGTGATAAGAATTTTGCCATTTCTTATAAGAATCAAAATCACTAGTGTATAAACATGTTTAGAAAATTCCTTGTTTTTTCAAAGTTTCACATTATTTTTGGTAAATCTCAGAAAAAAATTTTCGTGTGATTTGTCAACGTAGTAAACTTTATGAACATTAATTAACAGCTATTAGGAACGATTTATTGATATCAACTATGCTAAAAAGTCAATTCGTTTGAAAAAATAAAAAATAATTATATACAAAAAAAAAAAAAATAGTTTAACAGCTGGATAATCCAAATAAAATTTCAATTGGTGAACTAAATGAGATTTATTTTTGAAAAATTTTTAAAGTTTTCCTCTGACGGGTTCAGAAGAAAAAAACTGTACAAGCAACAAAAATACATTGGTGTAATTTTGTTTTTCTACTGAAATTGTTATTTGAGAATTTAAGATGTGTTTCTACTTGGAAAATATAATTAGGTTTTGGATTAAGAAATTGAAAAAGAAACGCCTATGGAAAAAGAGGTAAAGGAACAAGAGATAGATCATTCTTGACAGCAAATCGAAATTTGTGTAAAAAAAACTATTGATTGAATTTATTGCATCTATCACACTGCTAGTAACTTAATAAAAATCAAATGTTATGAATTGGCGATCTCATTAATTTTCTATGGCTATTTTTTTAATCTAATTCACTACACATTAAATATTGACATGAAAGACAGAAAATAGCATAATTCAAAGCAGTTAAGGTTTTAGATTTAAATGATGAAAAATAATAATTTTAAGATCAGAAAGATTTTCAAACTGAAAAAATTATGTTGATTAAAAAACTTTTTTTTAATTTTTAGTATATTTTGGGTTTGAGGAATTAAAATAGTTTTTAAATATTTTTTGTTCATAAGAAATCGTAAATATTAGGAATGTTTAAACATTTTCCCATCGATAAAATGTTTCGCAACAGTTTAATTTTCCACAACCTTTTTTGACATTTGATATTTTTTACAGTCTCGAAATTTTTACAGTTTAACTTTTTTGAGTTTGTGAACATTTTTTTAAATTGAAAATTATTTAGTCTTAGAATGTACAATTGTCACGACTTTTAATTTTCAATATTCTTCAAATTCTTTAATATTTCAGAATCAAATACATTTGAAAAACGAAATATTTTTTTGATTTCAAACACTTTTAACTTCTATGATTCTCTCATTTTTTTAGTATTTTAATATTTCAGAATCTACAATAATATTTGCAATTTTTGAAGGCCGATAAATTTTTTTAAATGTTGATTCTCAGGCATTGAATACATTTTTAAACTTTGTTAAAATAAAATATACTCAGATTTGCTAATTTTTTTTTATCAGGTAGTTTTAGTTTGTTTTTTATAAATTTTATAATTATTGAAATTTTTAGGCATTTATTAATTTTTCAACCTTCAAGGCTTTTTGAATTTTGTGATATTTTTGATACTTAAGTTTTTTTTTAATTTAATATATATTCAAATAGTTTTTACAATTTTTTTAGTATGCATGATATATATATTTTCAAATAAGTTTATCATTTCCAAAACTTTTAACTCCTTTAAATTATTATATAAAATAATTTCAATTTTCACACTTTATAACATTTTTCAAAACATAAAACTTCATTAAGCTTCCATACTGCTTAAAACACTAAATACTCTAAATTAGTCCAATTTTAAAAAATTGTAAGTACAGAAAATTTTTATGATTTTAAAAATTCTTTGCACTTTTGCAACTGCTTGACATTTTTAAACTTTTAAAATTTTAAAAACTTTACTAAATTAGGTAATTTTTTTAACCAAAAAAAAAAAAATTAATTAAAAAAAATGGAATTTTTTTATTGCAAAAACTTCGTACAATATCCATATTGTTTTTTATCTGCGATGATGAATTTTGCTTACCTGCGTTATACTGTCAGCATTTATTTGCTCGACTGTTGGAGTTGGATTATTATTCACGTTTTTATTTTTACTGTCTAAAACCTCCATTTCTATAGTTTATTTTAATATTTCTAAACTAATTATTAATTCATATTTTGGTTTAAAACAGTTTAAAACACTTGGAAAATGTTCGGAACGTTTTGTTTGTTTCGATTTGTTGTGACAATTTTGTCCATTTTGTCGATTGTTGTGTCGATGTATGTCACGTATGTCAAAGTGCGTGTTGAAAGATCATATGTTTATGCATGTTTATGTTTACAAGCATTTACAGGATTGCATTTTTGTTTCGAAATGTTTTTTGACTGTTTTTGACGAAGAATGACAGAAAAATCGGTAAATTCGGTAATTCGTTAACTATTTTGTACCGATTTCTTTAACAATAACTTATTACTTATTTATATTTTATCAATCAAAAACTGAATTTTCAGTTTTATATTTTTTATTTCATTATATGTAAAGTCTCATGTGTTCTTAAACTAATAATCAAGTGATTGTGAATTTATTTACAAAAATTATAAATAAGTAAGAATTAAAAATATTTTGTTGATAACATTTTTAAATGTCATAAATAAATTAGTATTACAAGTTTTTTGTTATTATTTGAAAAATTAGCTATATCTTTAGCGAAAATTTTTTATCTAGAATTTTAAGGAAAATCAATAATTTATGTTTTTTTTTTTTTTTTGAAAGAAGAATTTTTTTGTCATTTATGTAAAAAAAATGTTCGATATGTTTTTTGGCGGAGAATGGCAGAAAAATCAGTCATTTTGGTGTTTTTTTTTCTCATAGATTAGCATGTTTTTAGTTATTTCATATCAATTTATGTTTGCAAAATTTTTTATTTCAGAACGTGAAATTTCATGTGTGTTTTTAAATTTATTATCAAGTACTTGTTAACTAATACAAAAACCATATATTATTATAAATTTAAAATATTTTGTTAATAATTTTCTTAATGTCAAAATTGAATTAGTATTATACGTTTTTTGTTATTATTAAAAAATAAGATATTTGTTAAAAAAAAAGTTTTTATTCTAAAGTTTAAGAAAATTCAATAATTTCTGGCCTACAAAAAACTGACAAAATGGGCAAATTTTTCTTCTAAGTTTTTCACCTTTTCGCTAATGTTAACAAATTTTTTATACAAATTGCTAATTGGCTAAAAAAAAAGTTGGAAGAACAATTACCTAATTTGTCAATTCCTTTTATTTATTCGCTCATGGTTTATTTAGAAAAATTTGAAGAAAGGACCATATTTTTTTGATATTGATTAAACAAGCATCATCTTTTCACTTACAACTTATTATCATCTTCAACAAATTCTATAAAAATGAATAATATTCAACTTAATAACTATGTACCAATTTTCTAAATATGTTTTCCTGAAGTTCCAAACGTTACAAATAAACCACAAAAAAAAAAAATATTTTCCATTACTTTTCATAGTTAAAGCCATAAATAATTATTTATTGATATTTAACAAATATTATCCAATCTTAATCTTATAAGTCTAATAAACAAAAATGAAAATATTCTAAATAGCTTCAAGGGTGTATGGATTACACTTCTGGACTTGTCGGAAGTGAAGATGGAGAGTTTTACTTTGAATCCGACCATTTGGCCTTGAAAGGAAACAAGGATTACATTGCATGCCTCAGAGCAATTGTAACCTTAGAAGCTCAAAAAGCACAAGCCTCAGCTGACCTTGAGGAGCTTTTGCTGCAACACTCCAAAGCACGCCAAGATCCATTTGCATTCGTTGCAAAGTTACAAAATGGGGAATTCAACTTCCCTGAACCGCAAAAGATTGCTGAGGTTCCAAACATCGACTGGTCCAAATATGAACCCAATAAAACAGAGAGTAGACAAAGACCTCAAACCAGACACGGAAATGTCACTTCGAAAAATAAGAAACATAGTCCCGAAGATGAGACAGTAATTTCTATTATGTGGTTCTATGAAGTAATTATGATCTGATTATTTTATGACTGGTTAACTTGTATTAATTTCAGGTTCTTGCACGAGGCAAGAAATGTGGCGAAAAATCAGAAACTTTCAATCAGTTATGGGGCCCAGAGGAGCACCTGAAACTGACCGAGCTTTTAGGTAGATTTGTTAGAGAAGAAAAAATGACAATTGGAATTGAGTTATACAGACGAATTTCGAAAGAAATGGGTATGATGAACTTTTTTCAAAGTTTTTCAAATAAAATATGAAATTACTGTGTCTAACATTATATATATTTCCAGGAAATCGAAGTGAAAAGCAGGTAGCGAGCAGGGTACAAAAATTCATCAAAAAACTTTCTGATAAAGGCTTGTCAATTTATGGACAAAAACCAAAATCATCGCATGTCAAAAAAGGATCGAGATCCAGTTATCAGAGTTACCCAAACAAAGCAACGACATTTTTTCCCGACCCGTGTTATTCAAACATAGAAAATGGAGCGACTTGGAGAGAAAAAGATTTGGTAATCATTCTGGAATTGTGGAACAAACAAATTTGCAATGTCACTAATTAATATTAAATCTTTAAAATATTGTTCGGTTGTTTCATAATTTCAATCACACACATCTTTGAGAACTTGAGAATATTTTATAAAACAAAGCTACTTATGATTTTGAAAAACTCATTTGTGAAAAATCAGAAACAAGTGGCCCAGTAAAAAAAACTATTAGGATTTTTCATTTCTCAAATTAACTGTAATGTGAACGAATGATTTTGTTATTATATAAGTTATTGAAGAATAAAATAATTTGTGTTTTAGAATCATCCTAATAGAGAAACTTCTCAGGACGTTAACTACACATCAATTGCCATAGGGTCAGATTACCTTGATTGAAATATTGAGGGATGAATACAGATGCAACACATGTATAAATTCGTACATTTTTAATTTATTGGTGAAAATTTTTTTATCCTTATGGACTGTTGTTATGAAAATAAAGCAAAGATTGAATATACAAAGAGTCTAATTTCTTGTGGATCGCACAAGTTTTGAATAAGTTCCATGCATCCAAATCGATAAAAAAAATCTCTTGTTTATACATGTATCTTGGAGAAACATTTCTTCTAAAAAGATATTTACTGGATAAAAATAAAAAAAATCCTTTTTTTTCTTTTTTATTCGTTTATTTATTAAAAATTAATCAGAAGATCTACAACAAGCTTACGCAGTAATGAACAAAATTTATTTATAATTATACGTTGTTTGACATTGAAAATTAAACAGAATTTAAGAACGTTTTTGCTGCCAAAATCTTCGCGTGCGCGATGAATTGTGCCATTAGCTATCTGCTGGGGAAAATTTGCATCAGGCCCTAGCATTCATTGACATTTCAGAGATATTACCCCAGGTGGAAGGCAAAAATCCGTATTATGAATTTTTCAGGTTTTTTATCTCAGCACCGTAATTATAAATCGTCTGAATTTCGTAAAATAAAGACTATCATGTTTGTGTCAAGCTAGAAATAGAATAGTTGCCTTGAAAAGCGACGAAAATAATCGACAGCCTAATAAATTATACATTTTGAACAATGTTATAAATAAATGAAATCGCGAAGTGAGACATGCCAAATTTTGCCTTTTGGCATTTAATACATAAATTAATGTATTGATCGATAATACTAATAATAAATCATATAAATTATAAATTATAAAAATATGAATAATCTAAATTAATAATATATAATCAGTTAATATATTACATGCCAGAAGGCGAAATTCGAGCGATTTTTTCCTAATGTCCCACCTCGCGATTTCATTTATTTATAACATTGTTTATAATGAATTATTTATTGGGCTGTCAATTATTTTCGCCGCTTTTCAAAGAAACTATTCCATTTCTAGCTTTACGCAAGCTCGATAGGCTTTATTTTGCGAAATTCAGACGCTTTAATTACGGGTGCTGAGAAAAAACCCGAAAATTCCATAATACGTATTTGCGGGGATTTTCGCCTTCCACCAGGGACAATAGACAATTTTTCAAGACTTATTGTTCCAGAGCTTAGAGAATTTTGCAGTTGCAACGTTACTGAAACATTATACGTGAAATTAAACAGAAATCTTTCGCATGAAGCAATGACGAAATCTAAAAATGCGTAGGCATTTTTGATTCTGCGCCACTGCATCCTGTTTGTCACTAAAATCGTGGACTACTTTACCGACATGTTTTCAAACATCAATTCAAAATATCATAAATATAACCTCAAAACATTGTTTACATTGTAAACAAAACAAAGTTTGAATAATGTTTGGTTAAAAAACAAAAACTTTTTAATGTTCTCCATCACCCGAAACCGAGAAGAAAGCAAAAGTTATTAAAATGCAGAACAAAAAAACAGCCAAACCAAAAAATAAACGCCAAAAACCAAATTTCCTTAAAGAACGCAAAATACTTGTCTCCTATTGGATTTTGGTTTTCATAAGATTTTTGTTGTGTATTTTGCCGCAAACGGGATATTTTCATCCGGACGAATTTTTTCAATCAATTGAAGTTGTGTCAGGTAATTTTTTATTTCATGTTTGGTAAATATTATTATTTTTGTATAAATAAATTTATAGAGACTAATGTTTCATTCTGAAAATGCAGTATAAGATTTTCCTACTTATTTTACAACTTGAAAGTTCCTTATTTTTTTTTTCCAAAAAAGATAACGTGACAAAAATATTTGATTGAAATTGTCTGACGAAATAACAAAAAAATTTCTAATGGTATACAAAAATTTTTTTTTGGAAAATTAATAGTAAAACATTTTATATATATTAATAACTATGCATTGTGTATAAATAAATTCATTATAACTAATGTTTTATTCTAAAAATACAGTATAAGATTTTTCTACTTATTTTACAACTTGAAAATTTCTTTTGATTTTTTTTCTAAAAAATATAACATGACGAAAATAGTCCACTGAAATCGTCTGACGAAATATTTAAAAAAAAAATCTGAAGTTGTATTAAAATTTTTTTTGGAAAATTTATAGTAAAACATTTTATATTAATAACTATGAATAAATAGATTTTATAAATATTTTCCAAAGAAATATAATCATAACATTTTTAACATAAAACTTTATTAATAATGAAAAATTTGAATAATTTTTTCATGAGTTATCGAATTCTTACCAAATAATGCTTCAAGTCATGAAAAAAAAAAATTTCACTTTTTTCAGATCATTATTTCGACATCGACACTCAAAAACCATGGGAATTCAACGCAACATTTCCTGTTCGAACTTGCGCTTTTCCACTTTTAACTGTTGGGATTTCATATTCTATTCTCAATTTCTTAAATCCCTTCACGATTCACTATTTGAAAACTACTCTCGTAACTCCGTATTTTCTAGTTATATTCCCACGAATTTTAATGTGCATTATCTCCTTCATCTCTGATTTTTGCTTGTATAAAATTTGCAAAACTTTCAATTATCCTCATGAAAAAAGATTGGTTATTTTTGCGAGTTCCTATGTAATGTTAACATTAGCAACTCGAACTTTTTCAAACTGCATAGAGCTCGTTCTTTCATCGCTCATTTTGTACTACGTCTCAAGATGTATGAGTTTTTCCAAGAAGGTGATTTTTCTTAATCATATTTACAATCATACACATTTTTTATTTATTAGGTACCTCAATAAAAAAAAATTTGTTCACCTCAAAAAATTGGGCCCAAAATATTTTGGACCTTATGGATTGGGTCCCAAGTGGTGAGTCCCAAAGTTTAGGTTCCCAATTCATGAATCCCAAATTCACAAGGCCCAAATTATTTTTGGGCCTTCTGGATTGGGCCCCAAGTAGTGAGTCCCAAATTTCAGGTTCCCAATTTATCAGTTCCAAACTATTTTTGGGCCTTCTTGATAGGGCCTTAATAGTGAATCATAAATTTCAGATTCCCAATATATCAGGCCCAAATACACAAGGCCCAAATTATTTTTGGGCCCCAAATAGTGAGTCCCAAATTTCAGGTTTCCAATTTATCAATCCCAAACTATTTTTGGGCCTTCTTGATTGGGCCCAAATAGTGAATCATAAATTTCAGATTACCAATATATCAGGCCCAAATTATTTTTGTGCCTTCTGGATTGGGCACCAACAGTGAGTCCCAAATTTCAGGTTCCCAATTTATCAGGCCCAAAAATAATTTGGGACTTACTAATTGGGCCATAGATTACAAGGTCTGATTTAAGTTAATTGAATTTAATTAAATTTAATTGGTGGAGGTATTTTTTGAGATAAAACTTGTCACTTTTTTATATGTCGACGTATGAAAACTATTCAATTAGTAAATGTTTTCTGTTTTATTTTTTTTCAGATCGTGTTTCAAGGAGACTTTTTGAAGAAAAAGTATGATAACGCAGAAACCATCGTTGACCGTGTAAAATATTACAAATTAATGTTAACATTACCGTCCCATTCTTTGAATGATTGTTTAATTTTAGCAACAATCACGGCATCGGGAATTTTTGTCAGACCCACATTTCTAGCTTTCGCGTTTCCTCCCATATTTTTTTGGCTTCACCGTGGCCTTGGATCTCGAGTCGTGAATTTCTTTGATTTTCATTTACGAGTTTTCCTCTTCGCAATTTGCACTTTGCCCACTTGCGCATTTTTTATAATTATCGACAGTTTGTATTACAAGTATTTGACGTTAGAGGAAATTGGGAGGTTGAATATTGGGATGGAAAATTTCGTTGTGACACCACTCAATTTTTTAAAATACAATATGAACCCGGATAATTTGAAAAATCATGGACTGCATCCCAGATATTTGCATTTTTTGGTCAACGTGCCTTTGCTGTTCAACGCACTTGGGATTTTAGGAATTTGCATGGTCGCGAAAATGATTTACAGGTAAGGAAAAATTATATGAAACATCAATAATGTAAAAGATGTATTTTAATATATTTTTTAGTGGCCAAAATTTTTTTTTTAACTAGAATCTTGCAATTTTGGAAATTTAAAGCGCCATTACAAACATAATTTTTGTTCAGTTTCAATTAAACGGATTATCTTTGTAGCTGATTTATCGTCTTTATTGTAAACGAGTATACTTAAAAAAAAAACTAACACTTATTTGAAATAATTGTTTAACACAAATAGTAGTGTAAAACAATGACAATTTATTATTATTTTACAATATTAACAGTTCAAATAATAATAAAAAATAATAATGAAATAGTAATTCCAAAAAATATATAACGAATTCTTTAAAAATCTTTGAAATCCGAAAAATTCAAATTTGTTGTAAACGAATCTAGATATGAAAATTGGGAAATTTGAATTATTGAAAATTATTACCATGAAACACCCTCAAACATGCACGTAAGGAAAAAATAGTGTATTCAAGACGGGGATAGGCAGTTTTTTTATTGCTCAAATAATGTTTCGCTACTCGTAAAAACCTCGTATTTAAACATTATTCTCGCAGGTAAAAAAAGACTGCTTTTAGCCCCTTGATGCATAATATACTGTTTCATCCAAGTACGTAAGGAAATGAAAATTATATTCAATTATTCATTTGAAAGTGTGCATATCAAAGAAAACCATTTTTTTGCAATATTGCAAAAATAAAAGCTGATTGACTAGAATTATAGTAATTTTTGGAATCAGCGTGCTCAAATGACAGTAAAATTATTTCTCTTTAACCTGCAGCAAAATTACTGTTGACCAGTGTAATACTCTTCCAATTTTTAATAATTTTCTCTAAATTCCTTCGAGTGAGAATCCTGCGAATCAAACTGAAATGGAAATTTCGCTCATTTATTTGGCTTCTTTGCCAATTTTTGAAAAGTTATCAAAATACTCGAAAACCTTTTGTTTATGAAATTTTTGAGTAAAATTTCCACTCCAATTTGATTTGCGGAATTCTCACTCGAAAGAATCTAAGGGGGAATACCGTGTAACGGACCGAACAAAAAAAATAATTTTTGGGTATGTATTTGGACATGAAAACAAAAGCTAATGTTTTCAAATCTTTTTCTGTTTATTACCCCACTCTTGAAATATGAAATAAATTTTTCGTTACTTTATACAACAGTTACATTATGTTTTATAAGGGTTGATGTCGAAAATATTTCAATTTAATCTGCCCGATCTCTTCACACAGACGTCTGAAATACAAAAATCAAAATGTTTTTTAAAGTTTACATCCAGAGTTAGTCTGTGAACCATCAGTTTTGAGAAATAATAATATTTTACCCGAATTGCGAGCATTTAAACTAACAAATTCAAGCAAATTTGTTGGTGAAAATGATATTTTCCTGTTTAAATGGTCGCCATTTGGTGGAATATAAATATTTCTCACAAATGTTGGTTCACAGATAAACTCTAGATTTAAAATTAAAAAATGTTTCTGATTTCTATGTTTCAGACGTCTGTATGAAGAGCTAGAGATCGGGCAGATTGACTTGTCAAATTCAGACATGTCCGACATCAGCCCTTATAAATCAAAATATAACTGTTGTATAAAGTAACGAAAAATTGATTTCATATTTCAAAAGTAGTATAATATATAGAAAAAGTTCTGAAAAGAATAGCTTAGGTTTTCATGTCTAAAAACATACCCAAAAATAACCTTTTTTTCGGGCACTTACACGGGGTTCCCCTCTTAAGGCGATTCGGAATCGGAAGTCATTCTCTTTTCGTCCTTCTTCCTTTCAGTTAGTTCCTATTCTATCCGTCTTATTCGCACTTCAGTAGGTTCCGAGTCGCCTTAAGCATATCGATAGCCTTAGTCCTTAGTATTTCTTCCCAAAATCATCAACAAAAACGGCGGGTACCTTTCTGTTGGAATGCTAATTTGTTGGAATAGAGAATTCTAGGGAATTTATAGGGAAATCTTGGCAATTTCTGGGGAATTCATGATTTAACCCTAGAAATTCCCTAGATTTCCCCATAAATTCCCTAGAATTCTCTATTCCAACAAATTAGCATTCCAACAGAAACGTACCCGCCACAAAAACGTCTTCTTCTTTCCAGTGCCTCACGAAAACAATGGCTGAAACTGCCTCAGACACAAAGCATAGAAAGTCTCATGATCTCATCCTTCGTCATCCCTATATCAATGCTCTCTATTTTCCCGCATCAAGAACCCCGTTTCATTATTCCTGTCATACTTCCTCTATGTTTCCTCTGCGCTCCGATTCTCAGTCATTCCTCTGACGAAACCCTCGTCGTCAGCACGTCCGTCGTCAACGGGACCTCTCGAAAATCGAGCTCCAAGAATGATCGAAAAACCAGCAATCTGGAGCGCGTCTGGTACGTCAGCAACGTGCTCCTGGCGATGTTCTTCGGGTTCGTCCACCAAGGTGGAGTTCTGGCGCTCGCTTCACATCTGGCGAAGGAGCTTCGGTCCAAACCTGAACTGACTCATGTGCATCTGTTCACGTCGCATCTTTACTCTCTTCCGACAGCGCTTTTGCAGCTCAGGAACACGAAGAAAGTCTATTACAGCAGCGCCAAGCACAAGTACAAGCTTGTGCAAGACTTTTACCTCCACGAATTCGGCTCCCGGAATCTAGAGGAAGCTTATCGAGAGATCTCGACTCTCGTTCATAGGTGTGAAACAAATTTGGGAACGAAGCCCATTCCTATCAGAGCGTATTACGCTTTTCCAGCGAGTTTTTACGAGGAATTCAGGGATTTTGTAGACGGGCAAAGGGATGATTCGTTTAATTATGAAATTGTTGCTTCGTTTTATCCTCACATTTCGACTGAGAAATTGCCTTCAGTTAATGTTTGGGAATGTTTGAGTTTATGGACTTTGGGCGAATGTTGGGAGAAGTTGTACTTTGGTAATGAGAATAGTTTGAGTTTGAGATTTTTGAAGCAGTTTGGGCTTTTTTTGGTGAAAATTGAAATTCCAAGTAATAGAAAGCAAGAGAGAAGAACTGATTTTGTTGATAAAAGAAGTCAAAAGTTGACAAAGTATTTATTGTTTTAGGTCATTGGATCATAAGAGAGCTTTGTATGAGAAAAATATTTATTTGGTGTTTCAGGGGTCTAGTCTTTTTTTAATATCAAGACTGAGTGTGAAAATTCCATTGAGAATAATAGTTATAAGGTAGCAAACGATTACACCAAGCTGTAAATCAAAAATTTTGTTGAGTTATGTCGATTTAATTTTTACATTTTATTTGATAAAATTTTATTTCCTTATTTTGATGAAAAGCTCGGGAAAATTTTTTTAATGAAATTCTGAATTTCAAGGGAGTATATCAGTGAAACCGTTTGTTGCCTTGTAATTATGGGAATAAAAAGAATTTCGATCTGAAAATAATCGACTGATATTAATTGTGCTTTAATGATATTAATAGGTAAGAAAATAAATATTCCGCACATCATATTTCGTGAAGAGTTTTTCATTTTACCAGTTATTGAAAATCTATGGTTCTAATTATTTCACTTTGAATTTTTTATTTATTTCGCCATTATAAATAAATTTTTCAGTGACTGTGATTTTTATAAAAAATCGCCAAATCTTTATAAAAATCTCTGTTTCTATAAAAAAATTTATTCTTATAAAATTTCGTACTTTATAAACAATTTCACTGCAGTAGCGCCAGTAACAAATTTTTTTTTGGAGGGCAAAAAATATATATATAGATATATAAACAATAAGAAAAGACAAAATTTTTTGGGGGGCGGGGCACTTGACCCCCTACCCCCCCTGTTCCGGCGCCACTGAATTTCATACAAGTTTTGTAAAAATAAAATTTTTTATAAACCTGTTTTTATGCAAATCGATATTTTTTATAAAAATAGTTTTATAAAACTGACATTTTTTTATAAAAGTTTTATCAAGTTAGTTCATAAAAAACAGACTTTTTTATAAAGATTTTTATAAAAATCACATTTACGATAGAAAAATGATTATAAATCGTTTGATATTTTCATCTGAATGCTGAGAAACTCGGAATAATACGTAAAAATTAGTCTTTTTATAATGAATGCAATTTTTTTACATTTTTCATATCCCAAGTTTCTATATAAATCTTGAATTTTATTAGATTTTGAATGAACTTAGGTTCAAAAATTTCAAGAGTTCAATAAATTTATTCTTAATCACGAGAATATTCAACCATTTTTCAATTATGCAATTTAAAAAACAATATTTTATGAAACTCATCATAGAAAATTCAAAGTTCTAAGTCTTGCGTTTCTTGTTTTTTAAATAAAATCGAGTTCCATATTTCAACAAATGTGCAAATTCATAAATTTTAAATTTAAAAAAATGCCTATAATTACACAAATTCAATAATTTTAGATTGTAAACTTTGAATTTCTAATACGAAAACCATAAAATTCTTGATTTTTTATGGTTTGAAATAAAACAAGTATTCATAATATTCGTATAACATTTTTTTTCTTATTGACCGTTTACATATTCAAATTTCCCTAGTAACTGTGATTCTTATAAAAAATCGCCAAATCTTTACTCCATTTTTATAAATCGATTTCACAAAAACTTTATACAAAATTTTTATTTTTATGAAAACAGTTTTAGAAAAAACTTTATTTTCATAAAACAAAGTTTATAAAGTTTCGTACTGTATGAACAATTTTATAAAAGTTTTATAAAAGTGAAATTTTTTATAATTATAAAAATCAAAAGTTTTTATAAAACTGACATTTTTTAAAAAAGTTTAAAAAAAATGAGTTTATGAAAAACAGACTTTTTACCCTACGGAATATTCTGTAATAGGTAACAGGTGTAAACTCTATTACATCGGATTTTTAATAGTGTCAATGAAATTAAAAATTGTTCAATATGAAATTGAAGATGATTGAACTAATAGAACTTTGTCTATAATTTTTGCAACACGATATCAATATTTTTTAATCACTATAATAGGGTATTACACCTATTACCTATTACAGAATATCCCGTAGGGTATAAAGATTTTTCAAAAAATTATAGTTACTAGCTTAAATCGCAGGAATATTCAAAGATTTTTAATTATGCAATTAAAAAAAATATTTTATCAAATTCATCATCGAAAAATCAAGGTTTTCTTGTTTTTTAAATCAAGTCGAGTTCCAATATGTTAACAAATGTGGAAATTGATAAATTTTAAATTAAAAAAATTGCCTAATTACACAAATTCAGTGATTTTCCATTGCAAACTTTAA
This sequence comes from Platygaster orseoliae, assembly GCA_030522825.1. Lineage (NCBI taxonomy): Eukaryota > Metazoa > Arthropoda > Insecta > Hymenoptera > Platygastridae > Platygaster > Platygaster orseoliae. The sequence goes on from JAPYZL010022894.1 coordinate 18,471, forward strand.
ATTTCTAATACGAAAACCATAAAAATCTTGATTTTTTACTGTTTAAAATAAAACAAGTATTCATACTATAACATTTTTTTCTTATTGACCGTTAACATATATTCAAATTTGTTGCTGCGGTTGGCCAACCTGAAATTATATTGCAGAGATGTTCAACGATTTTTTAATTATGCAATTAAAAAAAAATATTTTATTGAATTCATCATCGAAAAATCGAAGTTTTCTTGTTTTTTAAATCAAGTCGTATTCCAATATTTTAACAAATGTGCAAATAGATAAGTTAAAAAAAATGTCTAATTACACAAATTCCATGATTCTGAATTGCAAATTTCAAATGTCTAGTACAAAAACCTTAAAATTTTTGATTTTTTACGGTTTAAAATAAAACAAGTATTCATAACCAATATAACGTTTTTTTTTTCTTATCGGTCGTTAACATATTCAAATTTGTTGCGGCGGTTGGCCAACTTGAAACTCGCCATGTTTTTTTCTAAAAAAGCTGTACTTTACCCCACTACTCCTGCAGCGACCAATAATATCAATCCTCACCCCACTTCAGTTCGTTGCCAGGCGGTTAAAAAACGCTAGGACTTCAAGAGACGAATGTAATAAACGCAATAAAAGACAGATAAAAATCCTCTTAAATACACTTTTTGCATCGTTTTCAAGAAACCAAGATGACTACGAGAAACCGCTTAGCTGCTACGGTAAGAAAAGCAATATTTTCGCTGCCCAAAACCTCCAAAAACATCACAGACGCTTTGGAAAAAAATTGTTACCGGACTCCCTTGTAACCGTCATTGCATCGTTTAATTTTTAAATGCCGCGAGCACATTGTAAAAAATACTAATCATTTGCGAATTCGATGAAAATTTCATCGGAGAAATAAAATCCGAACACGTTTTTATCAGGGGAACAAGTTTTTGGAGGGAAATTTGTAGGGGAAAAATTTAATTTTGAGATAAAAGATTGACAGTTTATTGACCTTGGCTAATGTAAACAGACAATATGTTTCGAACTTCGAAGCTGATTTTAACAATTTTTCCGATAATATGATTAGACTTTTTGATAAAGGAAATGTTCTTCTTTTGTTTGGATTACGATTTGGGAGGGAAAAGGGATCGATGGCACATTTTTTGAAGGAAATGACCAAGGTGGATTTTGGAGGGATTCTCGGGACAATATGAATTTTTTTATAGACTTTTTTTGGATTTTCTTTTTAAAATTCAAGTTTTTGAACATACTTTACAATTTTTTTTGTAGGGGAAAATTTTTTGGTTATTTTTGGTAGTTACAAGACAAATTTTTTTAGGTGTTTTTTTTGTTTACATGTGACTTTGTTTATTTTTTTGTTTCATTTATTTTTGCAAAACTTGTTCGTTATATTTACCAATAAATTTTACTTGTTTTGTTTTTTTTTTTTTT
>JAPYZL010022900.1:0-10511 GCA_030522825.1 Platygaster orseoliae
CATGGATTCCTTATGAAATTCTAAGACGTTTTTTCCTTTGCCATTTTTTACAAAACTCAAAATTAACAAAGTTATTCAAGTTTGAAATTTTAACAATAAGTGCGCTTTTTCAACAAGTGGGGATAAAAACCACGGATAAAACTTCACCTAAGTTTTTTTCATATTTTTCTGTCAAAAAGTCCTTTACCACTTTTCAAAAAAACCGACACAAAAAAAGATATTCGAGTTTGAAATCTAAGAAACCTGATTGGTTGAAACCTCTGACTCAAATATCTTTTTTTGTTTTGGTTTTTTTGAAAAGTGGCAAAGGACTTTTTGACTCAGAAAAATATGAAAAAAATTTGGTTAAAGTTTGGTTCGTGGTTTTTAACCCTACTTGTCGAAAAAACGCATTTATTGTTCAAATTTCAAAGTCGAATAATATTTTTGATTTTGAGTTTTGTGAAAAGTGGCAAAGGGAAAATTGTCTTAGAATTTAATGAGGAATCCGTGATTCCAAGGATTTCCGCACACTGTGACACACCCTGTATAATTGCAAGAAAACTTTATAAAAAAAGTGAGATAAAAAAGCACTGAAATCAGTACTGAATTAATAAACCTGCAATGTATTCTATTAGTAATCGATTTCGAAATTGTAAGAAAAATTTCTTTGATTTTTTACATTATTTTTTTTCATCCTGCAGAGACAAAAAAGCTGAAGTGTTAATGAATCATAGCGAAAACTGGATTCGAACTGGATTAAAATTAATCATATGATAAAATTTATGAAGTACATACCTCTCCCAAAATAAATAATTATTACTGTACGTCTCGTTAAATTTGAAAACAATGTACTTTTTTGGGTTAAACTACCTAAATACTTATTGTATGTATAATATAATTGTTAAGCACAAGTTAAAAATACCTTTATGTTACTTGTCTATTTTTTCTACCCGAAAAATTTACCAAAACATCGTTGAACTTGGCACCATAACATTAAGGGTGACACATTGACCTTACGGCATCGATCAGTCCCTGTGAAAGTAGTTTTTAGGGGTGACGCACTGCAGAAGGGAGCATTTCAAAGCCATTTCGAGTCTGCCTGAGTCGGTCGTGCGTGACTGTAAACGCACACTTTTGCAACACACGCAATCCAACCCCAGGTAAAATTTATTATCACTCTTCAGCAAATTTGAACATGTGAGAGTCCGTAAATCGTGATCCTAAAATATTAAAACCAATCAGTCGTCTTTACCTACTTCAAAACGAAAGAGAAAGTCCTACAAAACATAAAGTTTCTCAATCGTCATAATCCTCTGTATCCAAATTATTCATGACAACATCAGCATAAAAAAAACGATTAAAAAACTTGAAGCAAATTTCCATTCATATTCACGTCATAACAAAATCAAAAATACTTGAAATCATGCTCCATTCGAGCTGACCCTGAACGATACTTACGATACCCACGTGCACTCCCACAGATCGTGATTATTATAAAATCCACGTTGTTCCCAATTATTTCGAAATTGAAATTCAATTCATGGAAAACAAAACCATTTCCCGGTTCAAGGGTCAAGTTCATTACCACTGGCCTTGCATGAAATTTTTCCCAAACGAGCAACAAACAACTCGTGACTCCCATAAACTCGCTTGAATGCCTGAGTTTTTGTGATTTTCGCATTGTGCATTTCGACGCGTATTTTATCACTTTAATGAACGATTTCCTCGTCCAGTCGCACGGTGGTCAAAGCCCCTTCGAAGGGCGCGGCCGTAAGTCCATAACCAGAGGCTGACCTTAACTCGAAAAAACCATACGACACTAAGCTGAGCTCCATCGAACGGAGATGGCCAAACGAACAAAGCGCTCGAGCGAGAACGCAATGGAAACATTTCTATGATCGGTATACTATCGGGTCGCGCCGATCGGTTTCGTTTTCATTATTTCCTATTCATCGGAAACCGATCGTGGCATGATTGTCGGATGCGACACAACGCTTCTATTTATACTCCCGAATGGATTTCTTACAAAAGAATGATTTCTAAAAAAAAAAAATTGAAAAATTAGTTTCGTACGTGCGAAAGCATCAGGAAAAGTGTTAAGAGGTTTTTTTCAATGAAGGGAACAAAACTTGCTCACACCTCATTGAAAATTCTGGGTTCTTTCAATGCTTTATAAAAATCCCTTTCTTTTTACTGGGGGGGGGGGGGGTATATAATTTTGCCACAACTATTTATAAACAAATCAACTTGATAATTTGTCTTAAATTTTTCCCTTTTTTCCTCACGGTGTTGAAATACAATTTTTTTCTAAGTAATTACAATAATTGACGTGGAACATGAAAGATCGTCAAAAACTTTCTGTTCATAAATTAACCATCCAACATCTTCTGGTCTACAATTTCTACTTACTTGATATTCAATGAATATGTATGTACTTGAGCTTCATGCTAAAAATAGAAAATTTTATACAAAAGAACGATTTTTGAAATAAAAAACGAAAAAATCAGTTCCATAGGTGTCAAGACGTCAAGAAAATAATAAGATGTTTCTTTTCAATGAAGGGTACAAAACTTGCTCTAACCTCATTGAAAATTCTTGCTTCTTTCATTAGTTCATGAAAATACCTTTCTTTTAATTGTTTATAACAGGAGTAGGAGTATATAAATTTTTTCATAAAAAAAATTAATAAACAAATTGTATCCATATGAAATAATTAGAATAATGTACGTGGAATATGAAATATCGTGAAAAACTTTCTGTTCATAAATTAATCATCCAACAGCTTCTGGTCTTCAACTTCTACTTACTTGATATTCAATGAATATGTATGTACGAGCTTAATTGGAAAAATGAAAATTTGTTTAGTCGATTCGACAAAACACCTTAAAACATGAACACGGAAAAATAAAACGAGTTTCACAGATGAAATTTATTCAACTACTTTGCAGCGTTACTGAACTGTTTATTTTGTATTTTAAAAAAAGCAAGTTGTTTATATATGTAAACTGTCAGTCTGTAAGGATTAATGTATATCAATCCATTGGGAAACTCGTACGATTTGCAAATGATAAACTTGCAGTATTAAAATACAAACAGCAATGCAGTACGATTAGTGAGTCTTTGGAATTTTATTTTCTAGGAAATGAAGTTTTAGGGTTTTTAAGAACATTTGGACAAGAATTGTTTTGTGTATCGAATAAACAAATGTTTAAATTTGAAAATAACATTCTTAAAGAAAATTTAGAAATTTTACCTAATTTACTGTGATATAGAAAAGATCAATAATAATCCATACAAATAATGGAATATTTCTGAAATCACAAGGACTTGAAATAAATTGATGAGCCTCCAAAAAAATATTTTTGACTTTGGAGATAGCTGAATGTTCATATTATTTTAATTAATATAAACAGTTTCTTCAATCAAGAAAAAAAATCAATGTTTTAATTACACTGCTAGAAATATAAAAAAGCATATTTTTACTGACAAACATGATTATTCGTAAATTTTAGTAGTCAATTACTGAATTTCCTGCTAAATTCTACACAATTTCATGTTAAAACATTTCTTGACAACATGAAAAATTTTGTTTGTATAATATTAAATAAACATTTCCATAAACTTGATATCACAGAGAAAAAACCGTAATACGACAGATAAATAAAAATATTTCTACGAGAACTCTTTGCATAATGAATATTGAAAATCTGTAACGTGTTTTAAATCGGATTTTCTATCTCGAATCAGATTAGTTACAAACTCGAAAAATTCTACAGGTTTTACGAAATGGAACTTCAATAAGCCGATGCTCGGTGTTTCCGATGGATCGAATAATTATTCAGTGATTTGTTTAATCTATGGTGTAAAATTTTTCGAGGCTTTCAGGATTTGATGACCCACGTAATAGTGATAGGTAATGATCGAAAGTACAGATAAATACTACACCATGCACTTGCCGAAGAATGCCATTAGAAAAGCAGTTGAGGAAAATGCTTTCACGAAACAACTGTAATTTATTATGGAAAAAAGTAGATATTTTTGAATGTGGGAAAACATTTTTGTAGTTGTCATTAAGGAAACGTCGGTGAGGTTTGATGAAAGATTTTTTAGCTTTCAAGTGATTCCTGAAGTTATGTAACCTGAAAAATATATATAAGCTTAGTAAATTTTGAATAAGTTCAAAAATTGTTGCTTTAGACTTATCGACCTTAAAACTTTAAAATAAATTCAGTTAAATTTTGTGTAACATCAAATTTTTTTTTTAATATCTATGAAAATAATGAACAATTATAAAATAATCAGAATTTTCTATAAATAGGTATAACATAAAAAAAAAAAATGAAAAATCTAGGAATCCGTGAACATTAAGAATATTGAAACATTCTTTTTTAAAAAAAGTCCACCAAAATACTAAAAATCTAATCATTTTTCATTCCTTAACATCAAATTCTGTAAATCTATACGAATACTAGAGACAGCCTACAAAATTTTAGACATATTAAGGGGGGGGGGGGGGAAAATCGATTTTCTTTTTTTACGTTTTCTTGAAGTTTAACGTTTCGAAAATGTTGTGTCACAATTTCAAATCAATTGATGATTCAGTGTAGGTCACAAAAAAAATTTTTTTCTCATTTTTGGAGTAATAAACAAATCATAAACGCGTTTTTCCTGAAAACCAATTTTTTGAGTCCGTGAACACGATCCTGTAAAATCTACTCGACCGATTCTTTTCAAACTTGGAACATACTTTCATGGTATTAAATGCCCCCCCCCCCCTACGTTTTTGCAAATTTTATATTTTCATATTTAAGTAATTTGTCACTTAGAAAATGGCGGAAAATTTAGCGAAAAATCGCGTTTTTCGCATCAATAAACCACGAATTGTTAAAAAACGAAAATAATAACTTTTCAACGACCGAGGGAGGAGAATTAACTCTTACTATAAGTAAATTGACCAACTTTTTTTATTTTCGATAATTCTACGGCGAGTTATCGTGTTCACCGTACAACGTGTTTTCAAAAAGACGTTTTGGGAAACGCTCTGTCACCGGCTAATTTTTCAATATTTAATTATAAAAATAAAACAATATGTTCTCTAGATAATGCTTTATAATTTAAAAAAAGTTTGAATTAATTCGCTAGAGCTTATCTCCGTAAAAATCACGAAAAAAGTGTGTTTTGTTTCAAGTTATCTCTTACCCCCCCCCCTCCCCTTAAGAAATATGATAAATAGTAAATAAAAAACTACGAATCCCCTAAACTACCAAAAATCGATAAAGTTATAATTTGTTCACAAATCTTGGAAAACATTAGAGTTTTCTAAAAAAAATTATTAGATCCCTGAGCATAAACATCTACAATTATATACACAAAATGGCTATAGGTACGGAAAATCTTCTTAATTGTATAAATATGAAAAACATTCAAAGTACACTCAAATAGCTAGAAATGTATGAAATACGACGAATCTATACAATTAATCCGTGAAATGTATTTTTGAAAAAGTATAAAAATACTAAAAAATGCATTTAACTTAAATTTATACAACATGGAATTCTGTAAGTCTCAAAAGCAATTCATAAAATAAAATACTAGGAATACCTCAAACTACAAAAAATTCACAAGCACTATAAAAAACCGTCAACAATTGTATATATATGAGTAAAAAAACAATACTTAGGAAAACCATAAATCGATGAAAAACTGTAAATAGCAAATGATAGTGTTTTTTTTCCATTAGGGGAGAGTTGGGTAATTTTGGAATAGGGTTATATTTTGGATCATAGAATTTTTATACGTAGGATCGACAGGAATGTAATATACTGACGTAAAGAACAAAGTGTTAGCTTTACTTTAGTGAAAGTTCAAAAACGAAAAAAATTATTTTTGTGACCACAGTTTTCGTTTGAAAAAAATTTTCAATGCCGGGTAATGTGGGAAATTGTCGGGTAATGTGGGAAATGACCTTTACTCTTCGGAAAAAATTTTTTATACACTATAAAATTCTTGATATCATTTATTTGAAGTTTGATAACGATAATTTCTATCATACTTCGAAGTACAATAATCAAGTGTCAGAAAAAAGCTGACAAAAAAAATATAGTATAAATGGTTATTCAGCGATGTCTGAAACTTCGGATTTACAATGCTTGCATTTGTAATTAGCAGTCGTTGAGTTGACACATTTCAAACGTACTGGACGATTACAAGATTTGCATTCAACAAAGTTATTTTTAGTTAGTTTTTCAGGCATAGTTTTCAGACAAATAGTACAAAAATTCATATCTTCAGAATCAGACGATGACGGAGATGACTGAGGTTCATCAACTTTTCCTGCTCGTTTCTTCGTTGGTCGTGACGGTTTTTTTCCAAGTTTTTGTTTTTCATTTCCTTCTTTCTTTTCTTGCTGGCGCTCCACTTTTTCTCGCTTAGCTTCTTCTCGCTTTTTTCCTTCTTTTTTAAATCAGTCACTACTTCGGAAGAAGTCAAAATAGAGCTTCCCATTGCTTTTGGGCCTTTTTTCTTTTTTCTTGGAGTACTGTAGTGGGCAGGACCAACTTTATTCGTCATAGACCCAGCAGCGACGCAGATGCACTCGACAAGCGATTTCATACATTACCCGACAAGCGATTTCATACATTACCCGACAAGCGATTTCATACATTACCCGACAAGCGATTTCCCATATTATCCGACAAGTTACATTTTTGATAAAATTGCGTATCATAAAAACCATAGTAGATTTTTTCAAAAATCATGTGCAGTTTTTTGTAATAATCCCGTAGGATGATATCTAGTGTATGTGTTTAATAAAAAAAGTGAAATTATCCTCGAAAACCTGTTTTTATTTAATGTCGGATAAAATTTTGAGGAGCAACCGTTCAAAACTCTGTCTCTAAGGAAAAAATTGACGCGTGTAGGTGCGATTCTATAGAACAAAAAATAGTTTTGGGTTAAAACGAAAACTTCCCTGTGGTTGCTATCCGCAGAAAATTCAACTGCTTAGAGAGGTTGCTATCCGCAGAAAATTCAACTGCTTAGAGATAACCCCCACTTCCCACATTACCCGACTTCCCAAATTACCCGACTCTCCCCTATCATTATTATTTTTTGAAAGATCTGTTATCATATCAGAACACCATTGAATTTTTTATTTTAAAGTATAAAATATTCGAACCGTTGATAAAAAATTGAATACAAGATGAAATATCAAAAAATACAAAATAAAAAAAAAATGTAAATAACCGAAACTAAAAATGTAATAAACTAAAAAATGTTTCAAAGTTTTGTAATATCACCTTTTTGAAATTGTTAAAAATACTGTACATCTAAAAACTTTGAAATTTTGAGCATCGAGTTCTGAAAATTTACAAAGTGATACATTATTCAATACGATGAATTTTTTTAAATCGTATGAATTAAAAAAAAAATCACGATTAACCTAAAGTACTGGAATTCCTCGAAATACTTGTAATTGATTGAAAGATGTTTTTTTGAAATCTTCTAAAAAAATGAGAATTTACATAAATTCTTATTGTAGTACATCGAAATCTATGGAAATCCACAAATAAATTCATAGAAATTCTGAATATCTAGACAGATACTCAAAGAACTTACAAATATTATAAACTACTAATAAATACAAAAAATTAAAAAAACTAGTAATCAATGAAACACTACGTATCGATGTCGATATAGCTTACTTAAAAATCTAAAAAAATGCTGAAATTTTCAAAAACTTTGTTTTCAAGAATATCGAAATCTGTAACTCCTTATAAATATTCATAAAAAAATAAGATATTTATTCAAATGACATAAATACTGAAAGATGTTAGTAACGAGATACTGTTAATTTTTTAACCATTAGTACCTAATATATTCCAAAACATCACAGTTTGAGTATCACAAGTCGCTTTTAAAAAAGTTTTGATACTATAATTAATATGTATATTGAACTTTTCAAAATTTTAATTTGAACTCTCCCCCCCCCCTCTACACAATGATTTCATGCAGTTTGATCCTCAAAGCTCCGTAAAGTTTGAGAGAAAAAATGGATGTTACTCTGTACGATTCAGACTAAACGTCGCATAAATAGCAACAATGCTCGTGCAAGTTTATTGAGCAGATCATTGTCGGGAATCGGATACTTCGATTAATAACGAATTCATGCATTAAAATACTTCTGAGAAATTCTGGCGGATAACAAGGGAACAACGTGAACGATATTCGTAGAAATTCATTCATTTATTCCCCGCATTCTCACGATCCATGCTGCACTTGACATAGCTCTTTTGTTTCGTTCCAAAATGAATCACGAAAAGATGATGATCTAATAATTTCAAAGTCTAATGCCACGGTACGTGACAAGTATGTGTGTGAAGGTCTCGTTCTAATGAAATAAACATTATTCCATTAAAAACTGGAAGTGCACGCGATGAATGAATGTGTATGCTGAGTCGTTCTGTAACGAATTGATGGCAGCAGCATGAAAATTATGAGGAGAATGTTGCAAACTGGAATGCCTCCATCTGTAAAAAGATTTTGAAATAAAGTATGATAAAATTATTATTTAATTATTCATTCTCTTCTCCCCTTTTTCGCAATTAACGACTTGATCTCTTTTTCTCGACGTAATTACTGATAATGGACCCACAAAGCGTGGTTCGAAGATATAAATTACATTTCCATGTGTCCTTTGTCCGTGATAAAAACTCGAGGGTATGGTCATTATCAATTTAATACTGAAATCGCTGCACTTCATGCACTACCTGATTAACGTTTTACAACTTTTACAGCCGATAAATACATGGGTCGAGAGCCAGACGAGATAGGAACTTCATACAAGAAATTAATCACCGCCGGTATTAAAGGATAAGTACACATGTTTTAATTCATTCCAGACCCCGGGCACTTCGAAAAGTCGGATCTGGGTTGTTTCACGATTATCTCGGAGTTTCAGCTTTAAAAAACGCCGATGATTTTATAAATTTCCCGGGCGATTGAAAGTTTCAGCGGTGAAATTATTTTTATACGGTAGCTTGAGATCATGACAAATTCCTCGGGCTGGCAAAAAGTTAATGTCGGGAGCCGAGCGTTATTTCATAACCCGTTCCGTATCGTGGCACTCTTTGTTACCGAAGACATTTCGCATTCGGGACAGCTTATTCATCGCTCGTTCAATGACGGTTGTATTTCGCAATGATTTACCGGCGAATTTGGCACGCTTCTTTCGGCTTTTGAACATCTGATCTGCTGGAATGAGGGAAAAAAAGATTAGATGCGAGGGTTTTACAGGATTTTTTTTATAGGGCCGTGGATAAATGAGGACACGCGGATCTAGCTCGCTTTGATGAAATTAATCGTTGTTGTTTTGACTAGTCAGATGATTGTTTTCAAGCAAAGAATTACTGGTAAAAGTTGAATTGGACTGGTCAGTAAATTTCATACTGACTGACTTCGAAGAGACAGATTGTTTGACTTTGAAATAGGAAATATGTAGATCATTTGATTTGAGAACTTTATAGGACCGTTTTTTTCCATGGACTTCGATATATCTTGTTTTAATTGTGATTTCGTTGTTTATTTCGTTGATTAATTGTAAAATAGTTACGTGCACACTTGATTGATAGTAAGTTAACTGAATTTATATCGTATTGTTGAAAAAATTTTGAAGTAATGTCTCATTAGTATTGACTAACCTTAAAATTTTGAACGCAAATTTATTACAGAATAGAAGTGAAGAAGAAAGGAATAACAGATTATTATAATAAGTGATTTCATCAATTAGGTATAGAAATTCATGTATCAAAATAATTTTTTTAATTTTATGTTTTAGGAAAGTTTGGCTCATATCGGCATTATAACAATTACAAATGTTAACTTAAATAATTTATTCAAATGATAGTAATCTCATCACTTTTTAATTAAATGTCTGATCATTTATTCTTATTGAAGAATGGTTTGTGTTCGATGTTTTGATCAGTCAAGCAGAAATATGCTATTTTATGATGATTTGCATATTTTTTAGTGAAATTTCAATCAATAAATTTTATATTGCAAAAGAATCATATCTTTTCCAATTGGAATTCTATTTATTGATACGAATTTACTAACTCTAATACCAACAAAAAAATTTTCAAAAAAAAAAACCGTTACTAAAACATTGGAATCAAAAAACGTTTTTATAAAAATTTTTATTTTTTAATAGTTGAAAATATATCTTCAACAAGCAATTCGTGAACGTTAATTCTTCAATATTTATCAACATTTTTTATATGCACTGAACACCATAAAAGAATTTTCGATGCAAATATGCGAACGGCAAAGACGTATAATTATTAAACGTATACATAGGGGTGACCGGGGCATTCCGGGACAGTGCAAATAAGTAACAAATGCAACTTTAGAAAAATTACAAAAAATTATATTATATTGCTCACTAGGCAACTACTTTACCAACGGAGTTTGGTCGATTTCACATGTAACCTATTATGTGTGGAGGAGTGAATGTGTTTTCTGACACGAAAACG
>JAPYZL010022910.1:0-14265 GCA_030522825.1 Platygaster orseoliae
GAAACGGAGGCCCACTATCAAAAAAGCCGAGACACGTGTCCCATCAATTTTGATAAACTATCGATAAAACATTGTCCAATTGAATTTCGAATTTCCTATTCCTAGACCTTCCCTTGTGAGAAAGAGAGTTGTTTTTCAAAAATAATGGCAAACTATAACAGAAAGCGTTTATTACAGTGTATGCTACTTTTGAATAACCATATTATTTTTATCGAAAAATGCAGAAAAAAATATACTTGATTATTTGAATTTGAATTCCGGAATTTCTCAGTATATGTATTGGAAGTAATAAGATATTATTGTACAAGCGGGTATAGAAAAGGATCCTAATAGAAAATTGCATTCGAACGAATGCAACAAAAAAATAAATAATCCATTAATAATATTCAATGTTGCATGATCCTTTTATCAACCATTTTCGTTCGCGATCCTGCAAGAGAGCCATAATAATGCAGCATGATTAAATTGTGCGTGAGAATCACATTGGCAAGCGATGCGCGTGTTATCCCGGTTTGTTGGCTCAGCCGGCTAACGCGCTGTACTTTTGCCACGTTCTCCAAGTACCAAAATGGCCGAACGTACTGCCCTCGTGGTTGCTGAGTAGGGGTAATGACTCTCATCACTCCACAGTGTTTTGCTTTACCAACATTAACCCCTCACAAGAGCCCAATAGAGATCTGATTTCATCAGCGATAAGGCCTCCTTATCCCCGCTTGGTTTACATTGTTCAGAGCCAGACCATTGGAATCAGAATTATATGCTGATGTCAGTGCAATTCGTGTATTGATATTTGTGATGTACATTATAAGTTGAATGCATGTATCTACGTATTGTATTGTTTCAAAAGATGTTCAATAGGGTGTCCAGTTATTTCCAGAAACATTATTTCCGAATATTTCCCGGGTGATTTTCTCACGTTATTTGTATTGAATATGCTATACAGAAAAAAACCATAACTGTAACGAAACACATTGTAACGTAATTATTTATGGATACTTTTTTATTACACACATTTTTTGTTTTTCGTTGGTGATCTATTATTTTATAATATAATTTTATAGTTTTTAGAGGAAATAGTCTCTGTGTAGATTGTGAGTATTTTATGGCTACCGAGTGTTTTGAGTATTTTTATAAATTGTAAAGATTTCTAGAATTTTATGCTCTCGAAGCTGAAGTTTACGAGATTTTCCATATTTTTATAGATTTTTCAGAAAATGATTTCAACTTAGAATTTCAATATTTCATAGATTTCTATTATAATTAGTCATTAGAATTTTTTTAGCATTTATACATCTCTGTAGCAATTTGTAAGACTTTTATAGATTTGTAATATTATTTCGGATGACAATGTAGATTTTCAGAATTTGATGCTCCTAACTTTATAGTTTCATAGATTTCTAGCACTTTCAGAATTTTTTGTACCTTTTACTTCAATATTTTTATGATTCAAAGGATTTTTTGATATTTTCGTGGATTTGTGTAAAGGTTTAAAAATTAGATGCTCTAGGATTTCAAGTTATCTAGATGTTTAGTAATTTATAGATTTTCAAGAAAGCTTAACAAACATGGATTAGGAGTGTTAATAAATTTCTGGTATGTTTCATAATTTTTTAAATTTATCGAATTTTTTTGTTCATCTGTGATTCGCTATTTAGATTTCTGGAATTTGATACTCTCGAATTAAAAGTAAATAATATTTTATATATATGAAAGGATTTTTAAAAAACCGTTTATTAATCAATTCGGAGAACTATCTGGTATTATAATGAAAATATGTAAAGATTTCTAGAATTCGATGCTTTCGTATTCAAAATTTCATAGATTTATATTTCTTTCGGGATTTTTAGTATTATTTCAGAATTTAGATGATTCAAAGGATTTTCTAATATTTTTGTAGATTTCTATAAAGATTTTTAGAATCAGACGCTCTAGAATTTTACGGTATCTAGACTTTGAGTAATTTATGGATTTTCAAGGAAGCTTTATCAACATGGATTTTGAGTGTTTATGAATCACTGGTATTTTTCGTATTTATAAAATTTTTTTGTTCATTTGTGCATTACCATTTAGATTTCTAGAATTTCATACTCTCGAATTTAAAGTAAAGTATATTTTACTTGTAATTTACGAATAATCAGATATTTGGACGTGAATTATTCGAAAACTACAAATATAATATCGTATCGCGAGTTTTTACAATGCCTTTTTAGACGAAACGATTACATCCCTCGGCTTCGCCTCGGGCTGCAACTCTTCGTTTCGTCCAGCCAGGCATTGTGAAAACTCACAATAATTTCGTCCAGCCAGGCATTGTGAAAACTCACAATAATATACTATTATATATGTATATTTGAAAAGATCATAGAAAAAACAGTTTATACATCTATTCAGAGGACATTCTGGTATTATAATGAATTACTGTATAGATTTCCAGAATTCAATGCTTTCGCATTAAAAATTTCACAGATTTCTTTTACTTTCAGTATTTTTTAAATTATTTCAGTATTTATACGGTTCAAAGGATTTTCTAATATTGTCGTCGACTTATATATAGATTTTCAGAATTTGATACTCTAAGATTTTAAGTTATATAGATTATTTGTAGTTCATGAATTTTCATAGAAGCTTTATCAACTTAATTTTGAGTGTTTATAAATTTCTAGTATTTTTCGTACTTTTTCGTATTTTTCAAATTTTTGTTGTCCTTCTGTGGATCGCTATTTAGATTTCTGAAATTTGATACTCTCGAATTCAAAGTAAATTATATTTGACGTATATGGAAGGTTCTTTAAAATACTGCTTTTACATCAATTTAGAGAATTTAATATTTAATGAATTACTGTATTGATTTCTAGAATTTAATGCTTTTGTGTTTAAAATTTCATAAAACTGATTAGAGTATTTTAAAGATATCTGGTATTAACACTTCCTCCCATATTTTTCAACATTCACAAAATTCTGTCTAATTCTCTACCGTTTTACTTCATTTTTACTATTTTGCATTTTTTTATATCTATCACATTTTGTACGATTTTCTAGTTCTTTAATGGATGATTACTCGGTTCTCATGAATTTGATGTAACGAAATTTCATTTGATGATGGAAATCACTGTAAACGGAAACTTTCGGAACGTTTTTTCGGCCATTTTGTACGTTCCAAAAATTCTTCCATTCAATTTTTGCGTGCAAATTGAAAGTTTCAAATACGCGTTAATTAAGCCAGGAAAAATTCCCGGAAATTTCGAAAAATTCAAGGAGAATTCCCGGAAACCAAAATTCAACTAGACTTCCAGGATTTCTCGGAGGTTGGACACCCTGAATTTTGATTTTGATAATACAGTGTGAAAGATTTCCTATAACTTATTTTGGTTTCGTTGAAAATGAATAACATGCGAAAATTTATGTTTTTTTACTCAAGTCTTGTAACTATCATACTTCTTTTCAAGAAATGTTTTACATCTATGTGATTACGATGAGTTGAGTATTATATTTCATTAAAGTTCTTTTTTGATCTATTTCGCTCATGAATTTGTTGAAACGAGTCTATTTCTTAGCTGTAATATTTTGGTTCCTTGCTCTACTGTACTATGTGATTTTTCATCATTAACTGGGAACGTGATTCACCTTATATTTTTTGTAAAGAAAACGATTGGTTAAAAAAGTATTCAACAGCCAATTTATTACTAATAAATGAATTATACTATTGTTTTAATGAAGTAGAACAGGTTTTGAATACTAAAATGTAATTGTTAAAAGTATTCAATTAAAAAAAAAGAAATTGAAAACGTGATATAAAAATACAATCTTGAATCGCGCTCTAGATACTCTTCTCAGAAATTTTGTATGATTAAACATCTTTTGTGTTCAGGATTATTGACGTATTGTCGTAATGAAGAACTTTACTATTTATGATTGAAGAAAAAATATTCAATACCAGAAAGTTTTCAATACCAATAATACCTGAGTTGCGCTTTTATTACGTAAAAGCACACAAATTAAATCCAAAAAATTCGTTGCCTAGTCCCTTGTGTTCTTGGACCATTCATATTATCGTGTCTTTTTAATATCTCTGCTTCATAAGTATTATAACTTGTTTATGTCAAAACATATTGTTGCCTACATTCTGATGATAGATTTTTTGTAAGAGACAATCAGCTACTAGAAGTAATTATTTCAATGGCACCTCATACATTCATAAAATTGACATTTTTTTAAAATTCTACTTCCGAACAATGACAAAATCATTTACCTATTAATTTCATTAATTCTGTTTGCTACCTATAAAATTGATATCCAGAATCTGAAAAACTGAATAAGTAGTTGCTAGTAAAAAGCATTCCAAAAACTGTAGAAGAAGTAGCAACTTTGTACAACTTTGTATGAAACCATGTACAAAAACAAAAATCGTAACAAAATAATAATACCAAAAAAATTTCGATACATGACATAGCGATTCCTGTCATTAATTTTTCTCATTGTACCAGTGGTTTCTCAAAAGAAAGAAAAAGTATATTCTTATAAATCTATGTTACTTTCCTTAAATTTACAGCGATGTTCAGGGCCAGCGTTAGGTAGGGGCGAAGCGAGCAGTCGCCCGTAGCGCCATTGACTGAGGGGCGGCATTTTCAAGGAGGTTATTTAAACTATAAATTTTTTTCGAACGGTATTAAGCTAGGAAAGTGAACTTTTTGTAGTTTTTGATTAGCAGTGTTGTAAAACAAATTTGTATAAAATAAATGAATTTCATGAAAACATTATATTAATGTGGCTTCAAATACTTTTCAAACCATTCAATCAAGCAAGAAAAATGATCACTCGGAGCTATAGTCTCAATTTTAAAAGTTTATTGTGAAATCGATATTTCGGCCACTCATGGGGCCCTCATCAGGATTTTTAAAAAACTTTCTTCAACAATAACAATGTCTAATCATCAAAAAAAGGACAAAATAAAATCGTCAATTACTTACAAAATAAATCGTAAAAACCCGTACATCGTTCTGAATGAGTCGTTCAGTGGAATAGGCAAAAAATAACCGTCGTCAAATTATAAAACTTTTTCCTCATTCAGAATATTTAAAAAATCTTTCTCAGAAAAACTAAAAAAAAGCGTGACTTGTAAAGACATTTTCTGACGACTGACGATAATTTTAACAGCTAAAGTAAAATCCTCTATTTTCTTCCTCAAAACAAATTGAAGACTACAGATAAGCGTGATAAACGCGTCCTCAAAAAATACCCAAATACCCATCATAAATAACACTTAAATTTTTCATATCTTCTTGCCTGTTAAGTGTGTCTTTAGTGACTAAAGTTTAGTCTTCTTAATGAATATCATTTCTGAAATATTTCTTTTGAAGTAACCGTTTTCTTTGTCTAAAACTTGAACATCTTTTTAGTTAAAATCATGACCCTTATTAAGTCTATGTTCAGACAAGACATTATGTTTAGATACCGGCAATTTAATATTATTCTCATGTTCCTTAATTCATGTTTTTAAATACCTTTTTGTCTGTCCGATGCAACCAAAGCTACTATTATTACATTTGATCTTGTAAACTATTTCTTGTTGCTACAAAAAAATCCAATTTATCTTTACCTCTTTTTATAATCTTTTCATTGAGTTTATTATTCACTCTATTGATAATTCCCACGTCATATGTGTCAAAAACATTCTTCAATCTTAAGTACAAATTTTCAAGGAAAGGCAACATTAGCTTCTTCTTATTTTCAAAATCATTCCGAGTATTATATTATTATTAACACTGTCATGATTAGATTTGAAATGATAATTAATCCATCTTGTTGTGTATTTTTCAGTAAAGTCCTCTGGATAATTATTCTTTAACAATATCTCTTTAATCCCCTACAAACTTTGATTCTTATAAGGACTTTATAAGGCCCTTATAAGAATTAAAGTTAGGAGGGTTTTCTTAAAATTCTTGTCATGGAATGTATAATCAGCCAGTTTCAAATTCTTATCAACCAGACCTGTAATAATACCAATTTTTTGATGCAAAGGATGTTGTGAAAAGTAGTTGATATATCTCTCTGAGTAGGTGGGTTTCATATACTAATCGATTTTCAATCCATTTATTCCTCTCAATATTCCTAATTCTAAAAAACTAATAAAACCACTATCTTCAAGTTCGTAAGTAAATCTCAATGCAGGATAGTAAGAGTTGATATTTGATAAAATCTCATTAAGTTTATCTTTCGGAATTAATGCCAAAATGTCATCTACATAATATCTCACAAATTTTTGACATTCGAAATCCAAAGATCCCAAACAGGTATTCTCCAAATCTTGCATCACTATATCAACAAAAATCGGTGATAAAGGGAGCCCATTGGCGTACCAAATACCTGTTCATACATCATACCTCCGAAATTGAAATATGTGGACTCCATTAAAATCAAAAAACAATTAATGAATTCATCTATAGGAATCTTAGTAAATCTCTTCAAAAATTCAAATCTCTTCTCTATAAAGCTGATGCAACTAAATCCTTTGGAATATTACTAAATAAATTCACAACATCTAATGAAACAAAAGCATCACCATCCGGAATATTTACCTCTCTAATCAATTTCTTTAATTCAATACTATCTTTAATAAAAGTCTTAGGCTTCGGTAAATAATCATTCATAGAGTCATGTAAAAATCTACTCAATTTATAAGTCGGACTTCCAATCGACGAGACAATGATTCTTAATGGGGGTTATATAACTTATGAATCTTTGGCAAACCATATGCTCTCGGGAGACAACCCCATTTTCCATGGTAGATCTATATCACTCATAAGTAACATAACCCTTATTCAACCATCTTTTCAAAACATCATTGCATCTATTTCTGATAAAATTCAATGGATTTTGTATATGTATTCTCATCACTTAATAATATCTCCATTCTTGATGTATAATCATCTTTGTACATAATAACTGTAGCTGCCCCATTATCTGCTTTAGTAACAAAAAAATTTTGACTAGCTTTAAAAAATGCAATAGTCATTTCAAAATTACGTAAGATAAATCGCTCATAAAACTTCATATGTGTATGTGAACGAAAATATTTCGAAATCTCAAATAGTACTTTAGTTCTAATTTCATTCTTCATTTTTTGATCAAAGAAAAATAATTTAGTCTCAAACTCCTTAACAAATTCTATAGGATTGATATCTTTGTGAGACACAAGCAGAAAATTAAATTTGTCCCCAATTACATATGAAGTTCTATGAGCGATTTATCTTACGTAATTTTGAAATAGCTATTGCATTTTTTAAAGTTAATCAAAATTTATTTGTTACTAAGCAGATAAGGGGGGAGCTACAGTTATTATGTAGAAAGATGATTATACAAAATACATTATACAAGATACATCAAGAATGAAGGTATTATTAAGTGATGAGAGTACATATACAAAATCCATTGAATTTTATCAGAAATAGATGCAATGGTGTTTTGAAAAGATGTTTGAGTAAGGGTTATGTTACTTATGAGTGGTATAGATCTACCATGGAAAATGGGGGTTGTCTCCCGAGGGCATATGGTTTGCCAAAGATTCATAATTTAAATAACCTATAGAGAACCATTGTCTCGTCGATTGGAAGTCCGTAACAAATTTGTAAAACAAATTTGTAGAAAATAAATGAATTTCATGAAAACATTATATTAATGTGGCTTCAAATACTTTCCAAACCACCTACATACGAAAAAATGGGGCGGGGGGGACGCCAAAAAGGCTGTCGCCCGTAGCGCCTGAAGACCTTGCGCCGGCTCTGGCGATGTTATAACATATTTCTTCTTTCGAATGTGCCACTTTCAATCACATTTTCCCGCATTTTTCAGCGCGTAAAGTATCACTCCACGCCAGATTTTATTAAACAACTTCAACAAAGAGATCTCTCCTGCTCGATATGACTATTGCCAGGTAATATTATTTTCAAATATCCCAAAGCATGTCTGCAATAAATTCCCAGTTACGTAAGCCAAATCATCTCCAGATCGTTATCAGGGCAACCGTTGATAAAGTGCCTGCATCGAACAGTTTCGCACAATCGGGCAACAACCAACAAAGAAAAAAATGAAAAAAAAGAGTAGCTTGCAAAAAGACAAATTGAAATATGTGCGTACGCAGGATAGTATCAAAGGTGCGCCATTAACGAAGTGATTGGTTATTTTTCTGGCAGAGGTGATTTAAACCGAGGCCCGGCACCACGCCTCTATCCCCCAGTTCAAGACCGCAGAAAGGCGTAGAGGCCGTAGAAGGCTCGGATACGAAAATCGTTCGCGTGAACGCTCGAGCAAATGAAGACGCGAGTAACTGAGAACTCACAAAAATAATTATCCGCTCTGGGCTCACCGCTGTTTGTTAAAACGTCGGGTAAAAGAGAGAGAGGGAGAGAGAGGTGGGTGGAGCATTGAGACGCTCTAACATTTCAGCATCCTCCGCGTTTTCTTCCAGCCAGAAGGTTTCTCTTCATTTTATTTTCTTCCGTTTCTCATCGTGATTATTGCTCATGCTGTATCCATTTCGACTTTGTCATTCACTACATAACGAGCTTTCACACCCTCGCGATTAGACCAACAATGGGCCCAATGGCCCATTATTTGTTTGTCTGTCAAAAGCTGGATGATTCATATCATTTGGCTTCTCTGGAAATTCACGAAAATTCCTTCAGCTGAAAAAAGCATAAGCTCGATGTTGTCGTTTCAGCTACGTATGTCGTCAATAATGAGTGGCATCATTATGGATATATTCCTCAAGGGATTCGAGAGTAGAAGAAAAAGGCAACGACAAACGAAAGGAAATGGGTTTGTAAATCTTCGAAAATTACATACTTAACTTGTCTAGGAATTCGGTTTAGAGTCGACGCGGTGCTTTGATGGTTTTACGGTCCATGTAGGGCCTGATGATGATGTGGGAAATGTAAAAGAACCTAGCTGGGGATCTCCAAGTTTTCAATCCTTTCCGACTTTGATGGATCCTCTTGTAAAATAAAAATGCTGAAAGGATGTTTCCCTTCTTTGAATTTTTTGACTGAAATCTTGTTACTAACATGATATGAAAACGGGGTGCGAGTGTACTGCTAAGGAAGAGAAATGGGCACTTCCAACGAATCACGAGATGTTTCACTTTACATGTGAGCTTCTCGATGAAGGTACTCGTAGGATCGATTTTCACAGTAATTCGCGTCGTGCATGTGCAGAGCCTTAGCATCTTTTGCGGCAGGCGAATTTCATTACGCTTAAAGTAGTATTTGAGGTGTGAATAAAGACGACAAATAAAGCTGTTAAGGAGCGCACAGGCTAACAGCTTCGAGACAGCTTCGCTGCAAGGCGAATAACTGTTTCGATCGTTCTCCACAGTTTCGCGGCACTGGTCATCGTGAACAGCACAGCCGATCTTATCGCGCGTGCCACAAAAAAGGATCGCTAGGAATCCTTTTCCTGCCAATTTATATGGTTGAAGAGTCACATAATTAATTGTGGAATTGTATTCCGCTTGCCAGTTGAATGACGCAGGTCTGTGAATTCCGAGGTAACACATAATAAATAATTTCGAGACCGAATGGAGTTTCGGAAGAAAAGATTTAGGGTTTGGATGGACATACATAGACTCAACTTGAAGGAACATTTTGTGAATGACTTTCTTTTCTGTGATTTTAGGAACTGAGTAAAATTTGCATATCATTTTTTAGGGAATAGTAATAAAGAATTTTATTAAACTTTATAGAAATAAATAATAAAAAAATAAGTAAAATAATAAATAAAGCCGTAAAAAATATAAATAATTAAAAAACGTATTTCTACCGTTGTCTTTTTGAAATCCGAATTTTTCTGTTACCTAATACCAATGAAACATATAGGAAAAATTATAATTTGACGTAAAAAGTAGTGTAAAATTGTTTAAAAACAAAATATCAAATATCTTTTAGTACCGACCATAGCGACAAGTCAACTGAATAAAAAAAAATGTGACTTTTTGTGTTTCAGATAATTTAAACGTGCAAAATCATGCCAACCGTGGAGCAACTTTTTTCTGCAGCTGCAACTTCAAGACAATGCCATTGCAATTCAAATAAGTATTTTATTATCCTCGAAATTTTTATTTGTTAATAAAATCATGTAGTTCAGCAAACAAAAAGTTTAATTTAAAAATATTAAATAGTTTCTCTTTTACAACAACTGAAAAAAGTGGTAATTTCTGGGTCATTTAAGTAGGATACCCCTATAAACAAGTTAGATAACAATTTTGTTATAACAATAATACATTCTTATTTTTCTTATATATAATGCAATATCGTAATTGTATGGATTCAATCTGCTTTTTTCAAGGTTTTCTTTTAAAATAAATTACAAAATTTTAGAAAAAAAATATTACAATCCATCCAATAATGGAATGTCTCAAAAATGTTTTTTAAGAAAATGAACCTACTTCCAAGATTACACTAGTTTACATGAAAAATCTACTTTCCAAAAAAAGTGTTTTCTAGACTAATTTGGGGTCGCTGATTACGAAAATATCAATCATTCGTTTTTCCAAAGAAGCGTTATCGTAATATTTTCAAAAACACTTGTTTTTCTCATTTATTGCCAGAAATATCAAAAATAATAAAATTATATATCATTGAATATACATCATTTAAAAGGTACACTTTTTAGTTTTACGGTGATATACTGCTTTTATCGATCAAATTAGTAGTTTTTCAGTTACAGCTACTGAAAATGTTAAAAAAGTGCATTTTCCGGGATGAGTAGTTTTTTGAAACGTGCTAAAATTTTCAGTAGCTGTAGGGGAGACCATGGCAAATACGCCCACATTTTGGAAAATTCATTTTTCTACAAGACCGTTATGATTATTGAATAACAACTTATGTCACACGCTAGTGTATCTCCTAAGGAACAAAACCCCAATCATCATTTTCAAGAATCTTTACTAATTTTCACGTTTTAACAAAAAGTTTAAAGTAGTATTGAATCAGTCATTTTGAAAAAGCCCGGGGAAATACACCCACTACCCGAGGCAAATACGCCTGCTTTATTAATTAAAGAATTTTGCATTAAAGTAATAGGAAACAACATATAAGCAATGAAGTGTACTGTTTTGAGTAACGTGCAAAAATGATTTTCTAAGCACTATCAGAATATACACTAAAACAATTCTTGAAAGTGAAAATAAAGTCTGAAGTTCGCATACACTTATCATGAGATGGTTCGTGACATTTAATGCATCGCTTTTTATCCAGTTAAGAGTCAATGTTTTCCAAATATTCGCAACAAAGTTCATTTTCTTTTTCGGAATTCCATCTACCTTACAGCCTCCTGCGTATTTATTTATTATAAATAATAAATATTGTTAATAAATGTACTGGGCGTATTTGCCCCGAGCAACAACTTTTTCTTTAAAAATTTATTAAAAATACAAAAAAATTTTCTGAGACAAAACAACTTGAGCTTCTAGTTTTTCTTACTTCAAAAAGCAGGAAAAACTTATCTGGCTGTAAAAGCAACGAGAAACGAAGACTGTAGATGTTTTTTCCCAAACTGCAAAACTTAGATGTTGAGACTCCGGAACTTCAAAACTGGTCAAAACCATCTATACTTTTATTTATAACGTTCTAACCACAATGTCAATCGCTATGATTTTTTTGTGGTTATGTCTACAAGTAAGGGCACACTTATAAAAAAATTTGCTTGGAATTTGAATGAATTTATTACAAAGAAACAGCAGGTGGTTGCATTTGCCCCTTGGGCATATTTACCCCGGCCTCCCCTAACTAAGAAACTACTGATTCGATCGATAAAAGCAGTATATCACCGTAAAGCTAAGGAATATGCCTTTCTAATAGTATCCAGTGCGTCCGCCTGGATAGTAAACACTATCATTTCCAGTCCAAGCTTGGACCTAAAAAAAATAGTGTTTACTATCCAGGCGGACGCACTGTATATATTTCATCATTATAATAAAGTCAATCATTCTTGATATTTCTGGCAAAAACTGAGAAAAACATGTATTTTGCAAATATTTCGATAACGCTTCTTTGGAAAAATTAATTATTAATAATTCATGTTCAGCGACCTCGTATTACTCTGAAAAACTTAACTTAATTTGACATTAATCATCAGCGTATGGAGAACCTTCTCAAAAAAATTCAAAAATTCGTCACTCAGAATGCACTTCGTGAAAAACGTAAATACCCAAGAGTCAATGATAAATCATTTCTGGTTGGAGTTAACATTGTGCGAAAGCCTGAGCGAACACAATCACGAGAAAAAGGACCATAAGAAAGCGCTGTGCTACGTATGTAGTTTTATTCCGTCAGCGTTATAAGACTTGTGAGCGTTTATATGCAGATAGACTCGCGTATGGAAAGCGCACGCAATAAATAACGAAGTCATTATCAGATCCCACGCAGATCCCCCCGGCTACCTACGGCATTATGGCGCTCGTAAGCTGATTACCCGCGCGAATTTGTCTACGTTCTTATAATTGGTTCAATAAGCTGCGGGACGCTCGATTAAGCGTGTCTCCCTCTCGTCCCCGTCAAATTATTCCAGCCTATACGATGCATACAGAGCTGTCATTCGTAATTCGCTACCAGGCAATTTACAGTGGACTAAATGTTCATAATTTCAATGCACGCGGACGCGTACGCAATTAGCAGATTTTGATGGAGAATTCATCTCTATGAACCGTTGCTAAGTGACGTTATTTGGATGGAACAGTAATGAAGGTACTTTTCGCAGTTTCGGAATTACATTGATACGTTCGCAATGTTTATGTATATGAATCACTAGATGTGATCGAATGAATAATAATGAAAATAAGAAAAAAAAAGCAAATTCGAGCGCTTTGGTATTGTATAATAAATTAATAAAATTACAAGTGTAAATAAAGGTTGCGATCATGTTTTTGGATTTAATTTAATTTAGTTTAACAAAAAGGCTGTAGGTTCAACTTCTGGTTAGGTCAAGTTGCTCGAAAACAGATTCGCATTTTTGAGTATAGTATATACATTATTCTACTATAGAAAGTTTTGACTTTCAATCAAAAATTTTTTTATCATCATGAAACTATTTTTTTTTTTTTCAATAATATTATATCGCACCACACGCGATATAAAATTTCTTCCCAGATCTTCTCCTTATTTATAACGTGATTTAAACGGATTAGAGTGAATGATTTACGCTCTAAACCGCTTTAAATACGTCTTATTTAAGACGGACTTTAACCAGCGAAACAGAAAATTTGGAAATAAGCGCCGATTTTGCTGCTTCAAATCCGTCTTAACAAAAAGTATTTAAAGCGGATTTAAGCAGAAATTATCCGCTTTATTCAGTTTAGATTTGTTCTTTACTTTGACTCGGGTACCTCAGCAGAACATTAATTATAGTTTCCAGAAGAAGAACTTTGAATTTCCATCCGAACAATCTTACACAAATTACAGGGATAATCTTCCTTTTTTTTTTTAAGTAATACTTCAATTCATGTATGAAAATAGAATAAAATTAATTATTCTCCCTTATGACAATACATTTAGCGCCACAGGAAATCATTATTTTTCATACACTGGAAGAATACAACTTCTTCAATATTTTCAACTTGATTTTCGTACGATCCGAAATTCTAAGAAAAGAAAAATTGTTGTTTAATTAGTTAAATAAAAAATATTTTATTTAACTCATCATGGAACAAATTATTCAATTTCATTAAAAATTTAAGACATTTTGCGACGAAATTAACAGCTCTTCGATTTTATTCTTAAAATAATGAAATTTTTTTCAATTTTCGCATGTCTAAATATATTTTATTTAAAAAAGCATGCGTATTGAATTGATATTAACTAATTCCACAAACTTTAAATCCATAGCAAACATGAAATGAAAAAATACAGATAAAATAATGTGAAAACGTGCACTAAAATAAAAAAAAAAAACTAAAGTCACAGTGACTGCAAGCAGTCGCTGTGACTTCCCAGCTAACAAAATTAAGGTAGTGCTACTAGTAGCATAGAGTAGTGGCGCTACCTCTTCTTACACTACCTAATTTTAGAGGTAGTACTACCCGAAGTACTATAGAAACACTTTTCTAAATTTGATTCAAAGGTCGTACTCGTGGAAGTGCTGCGGTAGCGCGCTTCAATGTTAAATTCAAGGATAAAGATCCCAGGAGTACTACGGTAGTGCGCTCCTATTTAAAGTTCAAGGGTAGTGCTCCCGGGAGTGCTGTGGTAATGCGCTTCTATTTTTTTTTTATGGTAG
>JAPYZL010022928.1:0-38422 GCA_030522825.1 Platygaster orseoliae
TGTGTCGCAGCAGTTTGTTTACCATATGTCTAAGCTTGGTTCGTGACGTTTTGGATATGTCAAAATCGACCAACTCTTACTGCTAGAGCCATCTACTGATAAACAGCGAGAACTTAGTTGCGCACCTAATAATTTTAAATATTAATAATAATAAATTAATAAAATGTGTAATAACAAAAAAGTTTAATAACAGATAGCTGAAAATTCGTTGTTTTTGTTTCGTAATATTTTACCTTTTCTTTTTCGTGTCCTGAACACAAAACATGTTTTTTCACATTTGATACACTTACTACTTTTTCCTTTTTTTTTACTAGAGAGTAATTATTTAAAGTTTGGTTTTGTATATTTCAGAATGTAGATCTTGGATTAATAGTATCGCAAAGGTTATCTGCTATACGAAAATTACAAGAGAATCCGCATGATGTTCAGGCCTTGAGCGAAATGCATAGGTCTCAAAATGGGGTATGTTTTAATTTTAAATAATAAATTTTTAGTATTTAAAATTTATTTTAATTTAATTTAAATGTTTTTTGAATATTTAAACATGAATGTTACTGTTCTTATTAAACTATTTTTTTTGGTAAATCTCAGAAAAAAATGTTTATGTGATTTGTCAACGTTGTAAACTTTATGAACATGGTTTAAACAATGAAAGTGTAATGATTGTGAATGTTTTTTTCTCTCTTAGGTGAAATTTTGGGCAGAAAGTAAGCAAAAGCCAGGTCAGTTCGTTGGTACAACTGGAGCAAAAATGCTCACGCCAGCGGAACTCTCCTCTGGCCTCCAAGCTTGGGTCCGGAAGGTAAAGATATTGACACAATGTACAAATTTTCCAACGAATTATTTTCGTGAAATCCTCGCGGTCAAAAAAAAACCTACCGAAATACAGGGCACCAAAAATGAATTATTCCTTACTTTTTAATTATAAGTTATAAAATTTTTTTTTATTCACTGTCAAAAACGCACTTTTTTCCCTCAAATTAGCACAATTTTAATTGATGAATTAGATTGAATGAATTTGTTTGTTGTTCTTAAACTTTCATTTAGAACACATTTATACACACTCATTTTTCACTGACTTTGAGTTCTTGTGTGAAAAAATTTATTTTTGTTGGTACTACCTTAAATACTCATCAACGTTGCATCGAAGGTGATTATTTGAAAATCACCTTCGGTGCAACGAAACTACTAAAAATTAAAATGTCTGTAACAAATTTTCGGGTACAGTCTCTCGAAATAACTGAAAAAAAATGAGACTGTGCTGCAGGCACCGACTACTTCTTTTTTTGAGGTAGGTTCTGTGCCTGTGTGGACGCAGAAACATTGTTATAATTTGTGACACCTTTGAAGTACGAGAATTGTGTTGGAAGCATAGCAGACTATTTTTTTTATGATTTAACTTTGAAAATACATAAATTATTTTACTGGAGATAGTAGTTGTAAATAAAGTATGAACTTAATTGAAATTTAAATAATTTTAAATTAACAATTATGTATATTATTATTATTAAAGATTATAAATCTGTAATAAAATATCTTCCAATCTAATTAAAAATATTATAGATTCTATTATATATTATAGATATTATAGAAATTACGAAAAAGGTGATTACTTTATAATACAATGATTTTCTGCGAGATGAGTGCTCATTATCATCAACTTTTCGTTATCCCTGGAACCGCCGAGAAAATTAATTTTATACACAAAGGTACATTGGTAATTTTTTTTTCAATTAATTGTAATTTTCTTGAAAAACAAGCAAGAAATTCATTCAATAATAAAAACGACAAATAATGTATTTGGAAATCTGAAAGATTGAATATTTCCAACTTTGGAGGTTCATTATTTTTTTAAATGAACATCTATTTGTGTAAATTACCAATATTTGGAAACCTTTGGAGTATGAAAATTTTCTGGTCAGTTTCAGGGGTGCTACCTTTTTAGTGTCAGGTTCCATTTGAGAGCTAACACGAGATGAAGTTGGAATAATGAGCACTAGTCTATATCCACGAGAGAGTTTGTTACAGACACAAGCCCATATCGTAGACGCGACAACGTCGGCAGCCTGCAGACTGATTTATGATTTTTTGTGGTAAGTGTGCTCATCATCAAAATAAGATAAAAAAAGAAGCGGATCTCAGTAAACGAAAATGCTGATATATTAAAAAAATTGATTCATTACAAAATAAGAAATTCGAAGATCTCGCAATTTAGATTTATAAATTATTTAAACAATGAAAGTGTGATTTTAAATAATTTAGATGTTTCATCAAAAATAAGTTATATTTAGATATACATTTTCAGTTTTCGGTAATTTATTTACATAGGATTAAGAGAAAAATTGGCCCACCTTAATAATTGTCTTGAGTCTTTTTCCCACAGTTTTCCAGATTTTTGCAGTTTTTCGTTTACTGAAATCAATTAAACTAGCACTAATGTGACATACAGTTGATTATACTATATGAAAAACAAAACGAATATAATATGAAAATTTTCTAGGCGTCATCGATGAGTTGACTAATATTTCGGTTTTCCGGAAGTTCTTCATTGAAAGTTTTTTTTTAAATCTTGATTGTTTGTATTTTTTTTTTTTTTTTTACTATGATTCTTCGTGTTACGCAGGTTCTTTTTTACACTGAACAGATAAAATTTGGAGATTGAGGAAGTGGACATGTGATTTTAATCCTGGTTTAATATAGGGATGGGAATCGAAACGAAATATCGATATAGCAATGTATTGCATAGATTTAATAAATTCTTCAGAAAATAGTTTATTTATCGATTTATCGTTTTTTTAGATTTTTTTAATAATTTCTCAGTGTTTAAACGATTTGAAGGATTTTTCGGTAATTTATGAGTTATGTTACCTAGATTTTTAGAACCGAACTCTCTCGTTATTAAAATTTTGTAGATTTCGAGTTTTTACCTATTTTTTTCGTATTTGTGAAATGTTATAGAACTTCTTTTATTATTTTTTTTTAATTTATCGAATTTATCCTTGGATTTTTATATAGGATATAATTTTTTAGAATTAAAAATTATAATTATTTGAAATTTCAATAATTCAATATTTTGAATTATTATTAAATAAATATTGCATAAATATATAAATGTATTAAATTAATGTAATATAATAATTAATAATATTAAATCAGTATTCAAAATATTTTGGAAATCAAAGTTTGAAATATTTCAATTATTTCGACTTATTTTGCATAAAACATTTTAGGATTTAAGAACTTGGTAATTTACGTATTTTTCAATGATTTGCAGTATTTTTAGGATTTTTTGGTATATTTATAAATTTATTTTTATATAGGATGTGATTTTTTGGAATTCAAATATTTAAATATTTTGAGTTAATTTTAAATAAATATTGAATAAATATATAAATGTAATGAATAAGTATAATATAATAATTATTAATATCAAATAAATATTTAAAATATTCTTCAATATTTTGAAATTCAAAGTTTGAAATATTTTAATTATTTCGACGTATTTTTCAGAAAACATCATAGAATTTAAACAACTTGGTAATTTGCGTATTTTTCAATGATTTGCAGTATTTTATGGATTTTCTAGTATATTTATAAATTAATATATAGATTTTCAGAATTTGATGCTCTAGAAATAAAAAATTCATTAATCCGAGAATTTCGATAGATTTTACAAAAAAATCTATCAATCAACTTTTCTAGGTATTTATTATTATTCTTATATTTTTATACAATATTTTGTTTCTTTCTTTATATTTAGTGAACTTGGTAAAATTTTCTAGAAGAATAAAAAATTGTGAGTATTTTTACATAAATTTCTAAAGTTAAATGCTCTAGGAATCGAAGTTTCATTGATTTTCATGTTTCAAGATTTTTGAGAAAATTTAATCAGCATCATTAAGTTTTTCTTGAATTTCTAGTATTTTTAGAATTTTTTGTATTTATTGAATCTCGTAAGATTTTCGAGCACATTTAAGGATTATTTGTATTCCTATAAAATTGTATATAAATTTCTTCCTCTAGAATCGAGAGTTTCATAGATTTGCAGTTTATTCATTAATTGTTCAAAGAACAGTTAGTTTAAACATTCCTTGTGTTTCATACATTTTTTTATATATTTTAAAAATTTCTTACATCAAATTTATAATATTCATTCTATATTATATTCATTTCATAAGAAAAAAAATCATGAAAACATCGTTATGAAAGAATTTTCACGTCTATTGAATATTCATACTTTTATATTTTTGAAAATTTACAACAGAAAAATGAAATAGATGTTGGAAAAAATCACTGACCTGAAAGCTACGTGTTCAAGTTATTTAAAAATAAAATCACAACGAACATTTTGGTCTCATTTTTTTTTCACACAAAAAGTTGGCAATATTGTTCAATATTGCAACGAAAATATCGATGAAAAAATATCGATACACATTCTCCATCTCTAATTTAACGTCCCTTGTGAAACGACATTTTGCTATTATTTGAAAAATTGAACATAAATAAATCTACGATGATTCTGTAAGAATAATTTCTATCTATTTTTATGTGAACTTTGCACAGGATCAATTAATAAATGCTCAACCAGTTTCTGGTGGAATGGGCATGGCGCTTCTGCAGAAGATGGGATGGCGACCTGGAGAAGGTCTGGGTAAAGATAAAACTGGAGCGCTGGAACCGCTGCAGCTTGAAGTGAAACTTGACAAAAAGGGTTTGATCTCTGATCAGGATGTCTGTGTAAAGCCAGGAAAAGGCCAGAACCCTCAGTCAAAAGTAGTGAACGTCAAATCGTTTAATGGTACGAGTCATGATTTTCTAATTCAAACGTGGAATCTGATTATTTATTGAAATTATCGGGTGTGCCAACAGGTAAACATCCGGTATCGATTTTGGGAGAATATTGCTCGAGAAAGAAATTAACACCTCCAGTATACGAGCTGTGCTTTGAATGTGGGCCAGATCACAAGAAAAACTTCCTTTTTAAAGTAAGATGAACTCTAATTCACGTTTTTTTTGTTAATTTCGAAGAATTTACTTCTCAAAAAGTTCTCTGTAATTTTAGGTGAAGGTTAATGGAATTGCATACCAGCCCGCTGTCGCAAGTCCAAACAAAAAACAGGCAAAATTGGAAGCCGCGCAAGTGTGTTTACAAAGCTTGGATTTACTACCTTCATGAATTAAGACGTGCCTATTCTGTAAATGTATTTTTAGAGAAGAAATGGAATATGTGAATTCAGTATTATTTCTTCTTGCGTTTCGCACTTTTCTATGTGGTCTCAGATTCAGTAATACATACATCATGTACAATAAAGAAAGAGAAAATTGATCTATTCGAATGATTATCTCAATTGTATTTAAATTTCCCGCCAGAGACAGAGAGGGAGAGAGAGAGAGAGAGAGAGAGAGAGAGAGAGAAGAAACCGTGACAATCAATGACTGTATTCTACGACATGAAAGAAAGAGATAATGCAATCACGTTATATTCAATAAATACTTTTTTGAGTTTTTTCCGTTTTAAAAAAGAAGTGAGTTCGTATATTTTACACACTTAATACAAAAGTGAAACACAGCTTTTTGATGGTAAACAAAATTTTATTCACTATATCATCAATTATACAAATATTATTGAAGATGCAAAAATTGCAAAGCTGTAATAGTTATTTCCGTAAAATTGAGAAACGAGACTCGACTGAATATTCCAACCTTATATTTACACCCAAATCAATTGGCCATTCAAGAATTATGTACAAATTGAAAACGCAAAACCCTAATAAACTACCGAGTACAAAAGTGATGTATAAATCGATATCTGAAATTTTCAAGCAATTACGATTCTCTACGGTGTTCCATTATCATCTTTTTTCGCGACACTCGAACTTTTAGCATCCTCCACCGGATTCCCTCCATCCGGCGCTTGCCTGGATACGATGCAATCCGCGGATTCGGCCTCTCCCTCTTTTTCCTTGACCGTTGCCTGCGACGAGTTCCCCGAGGAATCCACGCTTACAGTTTCGTCGACGACCACGTCGTTCGCGCTTCTCGCCTCGCATTCCTCGGAATCCCGCGGTCCCCGCAGTCTCTTTTCAATAGACCGATTGAAGCTCTCCGTGTACCTACTATCAAGATCCCGCACCGACTGATCCTCCGGACTCTCGGCTGGCTCAATCTGCGCGTCGGGTATAAAATGCGGATACAAAAACGGGTTGAAAAAATTCCTAGACTCTCTCGCCTGCTGCGCGTTCGCGGTTATCAAGTGCGCGCTGAGGTCGTCATAGTGCTCTTCGTCGTCGAGTTCCGCCAGCTCCTCCCGGACCATCGCGGAAACCTTGACTCGACGCTGACTTTGTACTGGATCTTCGCTTTCCCCGCTCATTTGGGCGCTTCCCCCGCAGCTTCTTTTGTTGTTGTTGTTGTTATTGGTGTTATTGATTTCGAGAGTATCGCACTGTCGCAGACGATTAAAAAGGTCCATGACGGTGCCTTGGATCGGGATTTGAGGCGGCCCCGAATTCAACTGGCAATTCAACTTGTTGAGTAGTTGGTTGATGTGGACTTCCGTTCCTCGCGCGGGGTACGATTGGTCCGCTGACGAGCCGTTGCTCATCGAATAGTCCGACTTGGGGCGGAGACCGCAGTTGTTAGGATGATGGTTCTGGACGACCGGTGCTGAGGTTTGAATTTCTCGGGGTTGCAGCCAAAGCTCGTTGTTGTTTTCCACTGGAGGTTTGTCTGGCTGTTTCGGCGCGTCGTTTTTGTCGTCGTTTTCCGCGTCCGAGTCCAGGGGATCAAAGTCGAAATCTTCGTCGAAAGCGGTATCTGTGATGTCGTGCAACCTCGATTGCAAGCGCATCGTGATCTCGTTCAATTCCATCAGTTTTTTGCTGGAATCAATTTTTCATGATTAAATAATTTAATCGTTATAGTTTAGTGTTCACTTTAATTTGGATTTTCAATACTTACTTAAAGGACTGCGATAGAAATGATATCGATTCTTCGCTAAAGTTGGAATCGGCGTCTTTGACTCTCTCTGCGGTTGTGGATGCGCGATTTTCCACGTCATTGAAGGTATGAGTCAAATGAGTTGTTGGTTGATAAGGCTTGTTTGTCGAGTGATTTCCTTTTTGTACATTGGAAACATTGTCCAATGGAGTTATGCTGACCTATATGGAAAAAGTTGTATTAGTACGAGAAAAAAACTTTTCCAAAAACGATACACAATATAATAGTAATTTGAATGTTTACAATTCAGTACTTAAAAATAATTAGCGTTAAATGATAGAGGACCAATAAATGAAAAATAATAACGTAGTTAATTAGCAAAAAATTCATTGGTAAGTCGAGTCAAAAAATGAATAATTAATAACTAACATCATGGAAAATAAATTGTAAGTTCCATAAAATTGATGATGCCTTACCCAAATTTGCCCTATCACTTTGTTATGTAGATCAGTTATATCAAAAGAGCCACTCAAGACAGGGGAATCAAAAGCCAAAACCGTCAAATCTAGCAAAACTATCCCCAAAAGTCTGTCATTCTCGACATCAATCTGTAAATTTTGATCCGGATCTCGCAGCATCCAAACCTTCAAACTCAGCTTTTTTTCTTTCTGAAAAACATAATTGATTCGATATTTATGTATTTGACTTTGATATTCCAAAATAGTACATTCACAATGAACGAAAAATTTTGAAAACACTGCCACCAATTCGCAAAACTATAGAGAATAAACGTGATAAATCATGAAACAACTAAAACCTGTGAATGTTCAGCATATATGCAAAAATATCTGACGTAACGCGACAGCTCCCCTCTCTCCCCTTGATCACGTGACGTACACGTGATATACTCAACACTCACATTATACACCAAACCTCTGGAAAGCTTCGTTTCGCATTTCCAGTCCCAACTTGGCGAACAGCTCTTCAAGCAAACATTCGTGACGTTCCTACGCATAGGGGCTTTCGGTGTTTTGAAGGTCACGTAAGTGCTAGGTTCCACATCATTCCGAGGACCCATCATAGGCAAATGATAAGCGCGCTTAATTTCCACCAGTGCGCGAAAAAATCCTACGTCATCTTCAGCATCTTCGACCTCGGACTGATCGTTAGATGAGAATCCCTGCTCCGGGAGACTCGGCGCCACGGGCACGTTCATGGTTCCGTCATCGAACTCGGCGCCAACGCCAACGCTGCGGAACATGGCGCTCGAAATCGGGAAATTATCCCCGGGGCACTCGATGCTGCTCTCGTCCGATGAAAGGAGCATTTGACTTCGCGACGGCATTAAGTTCAAGACTGTGTCAGACATGTCAGTCTGCGCGTCCCGGAAATTTTTTGAGCTTGAAGCCTCTCTAGGCAGATGTTCCATACTCGAACTGTGAAATGCGGAACAGTTTGGGAATCGAAAGTTTATTAAATTGTGGGAATTAAAAAACATAAAAAAGGTTGATTTCTCTCAAAATACTTATTGTATTTCAAATTTCGATATTAGTAACTGGTATTGTAACTAGATAAAAAATTTACTCTTCACAGTTTTCACGGTCCTTGCTATCCGTGATTTTACGGCGTTTCATTTCCTCGGCCAGGGTTATGTCTGTTTGGCATTCTTGGCTTCTCGTGCTCCCGCGGCTGAAAATGTCCTCTTCTTGAGAAGAAGACGCCATGAGGGGGCGGCAATCGAGCATCGTTCTCGGAGAGACCGTAGAATTTCGCAGGCCTCTGCTCATTTCTAAAAAGGCTATTTGATCTGGCGTTCCCACGGCAACGAGAGCCAACATTTGGCCACGTAACGCACCGCTCACAGGGTCCATTATGCTGACCCAACCGTCGACGCTGATAACTGGATACTGAAAATATTTTATTCGCAAATATTCGTTCGTTTTCCAAAAATTTTCAGGTTGATTTGCAACGGAAGTTGATGCAACGTAACATTGCATCACAACAAAGTCATATCATAGTTAAGCCATAACAAGATCACATTTTAATTACATCACAACAAAATCTCATCATCATTACATCACAACAAAATCACAGCACAATTACATCACAACAAGATCCATCATTATTACATCACAACAAAATCACATCATCATTACATCACAACAAAATCACAGCATAATTACATCACAACAAGATCACATCATCAATACATCACAACATAATCACAGCGTAATTGTAATTAAATCACAACATAATCAAATCATCTTACATCACAACAAGATCACATCATAATTACATCACAACAATATCACATCATCATTAGATCACAACAAGATCACATCATCATTACTAAGATACTAGATATATAAGTATGCTCGTCCGCCATTGCGGTTCCAAGCTCCAGCTGTCAGTCCCTGTAACAATGTTATGGGAGGGATGTAAAAATTGTTTTTAACCGAGCAACAGTAGCAAATATTCGGCTAAATAAATTCTGGGCTAATCAGAGTCTTGTGTTTAAATATTGTACACATTTGGCAACTGAGGTAAGCCAAAATTCAATCGAATAATCCATAACATTTGTCGCTGAAAATTGTTATCAACATTTGAAAAGTTTTCGATTTTTTTATTTTGCAGCTCGAATTGTGAATTGCGAAATGTCAGAAAATTCGAAGAAACGAAACAATGACGGGATTAATGTTGTTTCAAAAATTCCAAAACTGAAAAATGTGAAAATTATACAATAAAAAAAAAGAATGTACAGTATCCTTTTATTGATTATTTCGTTCACAAATTGGAATTGCACAAGTCAAATGTAATTGAGAAACAAAAAATGAACAGCTTATGTAGCTTTATTAAAAAAGTGCGGTATATTTGGTATTTTCAAGTTATAGCTAGTATTTCCAACGTCCCAGGACTAAAAATATCATTGGGAGTCATTGCTTTTCATCATTTTTATAAATAATAATGGTATTTATGTTGGAAAATAAAGAAATTCACCTGCCTTCTACTCGCGTTTAACCATGTAAATAATACTAACAATTTGACTGACTGAAACCCGAACGGCGGACGAGCATACCTATATATCTAGCGCTTTATCATTACATCACAACAAGATCACATAATAATTGCATTACAACAAAATCACGTCATCATTACATCACAACAAGATCACATCATAATTACATCACAAAAAATTCACATAATAATTACATCACAACAAAATCACATCATCATTACATCACAACAATATCACATCATCATTACATCACAATAAAATCACATAATTACATCACAATCATATTGAAAAACTAGCAAACTTAAGACCTTGCAATTAAAATTTCTTCTTACCTTAGACAAAGTTAAATGCTGAAGTACAAGAGGATCTCTGAAAGATATATAGAGTTGATGCAGAGTAAGTTTGGCAATCCCTAAAAGATTTTCAACTCCCGACGCATTTTTCCCATACACTTCTGTAACTATGTAATTTTCTCTTGTCCTCTCCAAAAAATCTGCACCGTAGATAATAGGTACCAACTGTAAAACATGGAGAAAAAAAATTGAAAATTTGTATCGAACACTGAGTTCAATGAAAATGTTTTGCGTATATTTAAAATAAAAATTAATTGAAAACTCTTGATACGTACTTGGCGAAAATCATAAACAGGATTTGTCGTGTTATTGCACAACTGACTTCTAGCTTTATCTTCTCGCCAAAAAGTTCGGCAGACTAAGTACGTGCTTGATTCAGGCAAATCTTTTCCTTCGGCGATGTAGATCAAACCGTTGAGTAAAACCTATTGAAATAAAAAAGGATTCTCATGCTGATATTTTTGGATGAAAAACTTAATTATGTAAATATGTAATAAAAATTATAAATTACTTTATCGTTGTTGCTGTTCTGCACAACTTGCGTTCTGAGTAAATGGCTATCTGGATTATTGTGGATCTTCGAATGTTTCTGTCTATTCGAGAACAGGTCAGAGATACCTCCGACTTTATCTGAGCTACTGGAAGAATTGTTCCCAGAAGATCCTGATTCTGCTCCAGTCACAGTTCTGTATTTCACGCTTCCTTTACCCGATGAAAGAGGATTATCCAAAACTGGAATATTCTCTTTACCGCATTTCATAGCATCTAAAATAAACGAATAATTCCATGAAATAGGAGATATTATTATTCATTATAAATTTGTGAAGAGAATAAAATACTGTACTAACCAAAAAACTCTTGTCCAAAATGAACATTATCACATCCTAACTCTATGGTGACTTTGAGCTCCCCAACGTTGATTCCTTTGTTTAGAATCACAACTCGCTGAGTCGAAGTGAAATTTTTCGAAGCTGTAACATTGCTCAATGACACGGATCCGGTTCCGAATTCCGTCGGCGAACGTTGGTTCAAATATCGATGAAACACTTTGAATTTCAAAGGCATCGTCAGCTTCGAACACAACTTTGGGATCTTGTAAACTGCTGTGTGATTAAAGTATATATCTAAAAAAACAAAACAATTAATGTAATGAACACAACTATCACAATAACCAAGACAAAAATAATCTTTACCTTTATCCAACTGCTTTCTCGATGAAATCTTGAAAGGTTTGTTCGTTTTCGGCATTTTCTTATTATCGTCGAAAGTTTCCAGAATTGGGTCATGTTGAACAAAGTAGGTAATCCCTGGCATTATTTTGTCCCCATCTTTAAAAAAAAATTTTACCAAGTTTCACTAAATTCTCCTAGTTTTCATAAATCATCAAAAATTTTCAAAACTTCACATACGTGGAAGGCAAGAAGATTTGACTCTACGATATCCTGCCGAATTCAAGGTCAAACATTCGACGAAAATTCTCAAACTGTCAACATAATCCATGGGAGTTGATTCTAGAACAGAGACTCAAATAAAGTCTTGATTCTTCAAAGTCATGCATCAAATCGAGAACCTGATTTTCACCTGGAGCTGCATTTTGAAAGCGAGTGCAACAACGCTCTATGAAATTCAAACGTCCATGATCTACTTCCAAAAGAGGTTTAACAGATGACAAATGTTTCCTATCCAAATCTTCGAAACCAATTAAAGGAGAATTCGATCCCAAAACTTGCAATGCTTTGAAATCATTTTTCACGTTCATGTCTCGCTCCGGAAAATACTTCATTCCATTCTCCGAAAATTCATCATAAAATGATTCATCATTTTGACAAACTTTCATTGCCCTTCGCAACTTTTGGGCCCGAGCAATGACCTTGGAAACCAGAATATCTGTTATTTCCGAATTCGATTTTTTCGCAGGACTCTTAGGAAAGGATTTGTAACTTTCCGAATTTTCAAAAACCGAGTTATATGTATACTCTTGTTTCTTGTTTCTGTCCCAAAATTGGTCGTTTTCAAACATATCTTTTTGTGTCTTCATGATATCGCGTTCTGGAATTTCAGCGATGCGAGATTTCGAAATATCGTGATTCTGGAGCATTCTAATGGCCACGTGAATATCGCCCATTCTTCTGTTATCTTTGTCCACAACAGGAAAGTAACGTGAAAAAACTTTCGAAGTAAAAATGTCAAGCAAATTAGAAACTTGAGCAGTGCCAATAAGTTTACAAGATTCTTTGTTGATTATAACAATTGCCAAACTCTCGCAGTTTTCGATGTATTCTTGAAAGAGGCTTTTGCTTGTTTTTATGGCGTAGAATGCTTCTATTTGGTTTCCTATGTCGGAAAATTCTTGAGTGACATCTCTAGGACTGGAAGCAAAAAAAAAACAATTTTTGAACTAAAGAATATTATTTAAAAAGAATTTTTTTTTTATTGGTGAATGCTTAATGAATATTGATATTGATTGAAAACACAGAAAATGTCAACAATATCATATAAAAAATACATAAACAATGAAAAAAGATTATTTCTACTGGGGACGGGATAAATCAGTAAAAATTCTTACTGATAAATATCAGTAAATATCAATAAGTTCCCCCACCATTGCTTCAGAGCACGTATTCAAAAGTAAGTGGCTACACCAAATTTTTTCTCAAATGAAAATTATTGTGGAAATCCTTTAAATGAGAGCCTTTAAATGAGACTGCCTCAATGAAAATTTTGATTTTCTATTAAAAGGATTTAATAACGTCAAACCTTTTTCAAATTTTTTAAATAAAGAACTCGAATTTGCCAGTTGATTAGATGAATTGGATTTTAAATTAAAAAATTTTTTTTTAATTTTTACATTGCAGTAAAATTAGACTACATTAATTTACACTGCGCACTGAGAAAAAAACTGAGTAATTTGTACTATAAATATTGGAAAAATTACTATATTCCCAGAAAATCTACAATACTATTTTTATTCTTCACATATTACAGTGATTTCATTTTACCATGAAGTTTAGTCAAACATCGAATATCGCAATCATAAGTTGATATACAGTAAAAAATACTAAACATACAGTATTTTCTACTTTTGTAAATAACATTTCTCAATATGCAAGATATGTGGAAAATTGCCTTACATGATCATAATTTCTACATTTTTTTATAAGTATTACTGTACATTAAGTTCAACTATAAAAAACTACAAATACACATATTTTAAATAATACAATATTGTATATGGGGCTGTCCACATATTACGTCGTCAATTTTTTACCTTTTTTTGACCCCCTCCCCCTCCCATGTCATCAACTATCATCGTTCCGTAGACCCCCTCTAGTGTTGACATCATCAAATCAAATGTACTGGCGCGAAATTGAAGAAAAGTGTTACTAATTTTTTGATACAAATTTCTATTTTTATGATCACGTCATCATCTTTGGACCCCCCCCCCCACCCCCTTACGTCAACATCCGTCATCAAACTCAATACCCTCTCCCCCCCTAAGAGTAATGACGTAATATGTGGATAGCCCTTATAGTAAAATTCACTATATTTCATCTCGATTTCCCATTACTATATTTTTTAGTAAAAAGTACTAGACTTTTCTCTCAGTGAAAATAGGAAAGTATTTGATGATCAAATCCTCAATTCTGAAAATAGAAATTAGGATTTGATCATCCAATACTTTGCCATTTGTAGTGCTGCATCTTGGTGCAGACACTACTGCTTTGTGTGCACTCCTTAACGCAGATTTTTATCCCAAATTGTAAAAAGATTGTTTTCTACAATTATTTCCATAATTTGTGAACTTTTTTTAAGATCGCAAATTTTAAAACAGTTTTTTACTGTTTGAAACTTTGAATTAGAATTTTGCTGATTAATAATGTTAGACGGAAAATTTAAATTATATATGCGATACCTATATAATATAAATAGATGTTAAAAGTTTTCCGAAAAATTAGTCGAAATGTTAAATATTAAATATTTAACATGAAATATTGAAACTTATAGATTTTGTATATTTTTTTATAAGTATGGATCAAATAAATGGTCGATTGGTGTACTTTGAATATTCAACTTCAAACCGACAAATTACCCTATAATAAAATATTACTATTATAATACATATATTTTACATTATATTATAATTTACAAATATATTTTATTTGTTTCATTTTTATTATTATGCATTTTATTGATTTTATTTTTTTAATATATATTTTATTGTATATGGGTCATTTCATGGGAGATTTAGTCAAAATTTTTTTTTCAACCAAATTTTTTTTTCGTGTTTTCAGATCGAAAATAATTGACACGTATTTTTGTTTTTCAATGTGATACTTGAAAATTTCGAAATATGATTTTTTGAAGTTTCATAGTCTGTAAAAAAACTTTTTTTTATGGCAAACTGTTAAAACAGTTTTGAAGACAAAATGTTCCCTTTGCACCTTAATTTTGCCTAGGAGTACAAACTTTCAAAAAAACTATAGCACACCTACCGTTGTTTTTTTTTTACAGTATAGTGCATTGTTATAAACAAATTCATTTTTTCCAAACTTAAAACTAAGTTTTTTTTGATAAATTTTTTTAAAATGTTGATCAATATGTATTAGGGTGGTCCTGATTTGGGCAAAGTTGGAAATTGATACGGGACCGGCCGGAAAATTAATCAAGGTATTAAAAAAAAAAATTTTCTCAAAATTTGAGCCAATTCGGACTACATTAACACGTGCCTCTGGAAGAGTGATTTTTTAAATGGGAAATACATATAATTTATCATCAAAAACAGGAAACATTTTTTATAGCCCACATGAATTGGTTTAAAAAATTGAACCTTTGCTTTTATTGTTGTGCATGATATCAGATAATAACCGTAATTTTTCTAGACGATTCCGAAAATTCTTTCTATCATCATATTCCATCATATTCCATCATATATCATCATATTCCATCATATTCACTAGGCTTGAAAGGGAAAAAATTTTTGGAATCGTCTAGAAAAATTACAGTTAAATTCTAATATCATGTACAACAATAAAAGCAAAGGTTCAATTTTTTCAACTAATTCATGTGGGCTGTAAAACAATTTTCCTGTTTCGGATGATAAATTACATGTATTTCCCATTTAAAAAATCACTCTTCTAGAGGCACGTGTTAATATAGTCGGAATTGGCTCAAATTTTGAGAAAACTTTTTTTTTAATACCTTGATTAATTTTTCGACCAGTCCTGTATCATTTTCCAACTTTGCCCAAATAAGGACCACCCTATTATGCATGCAAAATTTTTGAGTGGAGAAATGAAAATTGTAGGTGTAACGAATTTTCTTAATCTGCCCCGCGTGTTGCAGCGAGCGAGTTACTGCGTGCACTTTGACAGCAGGTAATGGTGTACAGAATAAGTTCACTAATTAGCAGTATTTATGTCAAAATTTTTATTTGTTCATGTTAACACATGAATTTTATAATTTGGCCTTGTTCTTTATTGTTTAGAATAATAATTTCTTTTTTTTTTCAATTATTTTACAATACAAGTATAAAAAAAATTCACTTTGTCCATCATTTTTCTTTGATTGGGCGTTTGTTTCCTGATTTTTCATTTTTGTCAAAGCTGACAATTTTGAAATCAGAGGAAGAAGAGAATGTTCTCACTTTCAAATTGAAGTTGTTACCTGGCTCAACTGAATGCAAGCCGTGTGTGCCAGAGTTCGTTTTCCACTTCTTAAAACGACTTTTTAGAAAGTTTTCTGATTCTTCATAATCCTTTGTGTACCTGTACATCACTGACATATTTTTCAAAGAAGGTTTTTTGCTGATGTGATGATGAAAATGATTGACAAAGTGAATTTTTTTATATTTGTAGTGTAAAATAATTGAAAAAAAAAACAAATTACTATTATTAACAATAAAGAACAAGGCCAAGTTGTAAAATTCAAGTGTTAACATGAACAAATAAAAATTTTGACATAAACACTGCCCATTAGTGAACTTATTCTGTACGCGGGGCAGATTAAGAAAATTCATTACACCTACAATTTTTATTTCTCCACTCCAAAATTTTGCATGCATATTGATAAACATTTTGAAAAATTTATAAATAAAAAAATCGAAAAAAAATAGTTCCAAGTTTGAAAAAAATGAATTTGTTAACAGCAATGCACTATATTGTTGTAAAAAAAAAACAACGGTAGGTGTGCTATAGTTTTTTTTGAAAGCTTGTATACCTAGGCACAATTAAGGTGCAAAGGAAACATTTTATCTTCAAAACTGTTTTAACAGTTTGCCATTAAAAAAATAGTTTGTTTACAGACTATGAAACTTAAAAAAACCATATTTCGAAATTTTCAAGTATCACATTAAAAAAAAAATACGTGTCGATTATTTTCGATCTGAAAACAAGAAAAAAAATATTTGGTTGAAAAAAAATTTTGACTGTAATCTCCCATGAAATGACCTATATATTCGTTTTATTGATAAATATAAATATATTTTTATTTATATAGTTATAAATTACCCTAGCAAAGTTATTGTCACAGTAAGTACTAAAAAAATTCGAAAACCATGCCTTTTGAACTTAAATAAAAAGAGAAACAAATTTTAATTGTTGATCATCATATTTTTACGAAAGAGGTCTATTTAGTTCCTAGGATCTCGTATTATTGCATATTACATAATTAAATATATTATTTAGGAAGCAAAAAAATATTTCAGTAATTTTTATTTATTTACATTCCATAGAATAACAGATAATTATATTCTTATGTAAAGCAGTTTTTCATAAAAAAGCAATTTGTACATAGAATATTCTTTTGTATGCACCTGAATTGAACGCTGTCGCTTTCTCCCCACCAGCAAGCCAAGGCAGAAACATTCCCAGGACTTTTTTGAGACCAGATTATTTGGTCTACAACCAATTTCACGTAGCCATGAATTTTCCCCTCAACTCTCGGCGGTAGAGACTTGTACTTTTTTAACGTAAAATCCATTTATTCATCCATACATCAGTATGAAATTTCTAGACAATACCTTTTATGTTGTTTTTTTTTTGTTTTTTACATAAAAAATGATATTCCACTGATTTCTCTTAACTTCTGCTGCGGTTTCTTTATCAGTTGTTACAAACGCATATATAAATTGAACACGGAGTTGTTTATTATATTATGTTATGAACATTTACAGGGTTTAGATATTATTTTGACGTTTGTCGTTGTTTTGACAGGTAAATTGATTTTGTGACTTGTTGTGATCATTGTCAAAACAATGTCTTCACAATATCACACATACCATTAAGAAAAAAAAATGGCCGCTTCAATTTTGAAATTATTAGAGGTATTGCAGGTATTGAGATGGTTGAGATGAAACTCAATGTTAAAAAAGATAATAGAATTAGAACTTTTATCGTTTTCAACCAAGATTTCTTCAATATCAAACTCGAAAATTTGTTTTCATTTTGAGTATTGTGAAAAAGATTTTAAAAAAATCACAATTTTCATGTCATATATATATGAAAAAATCCAATATGGCCGCCGCGGGAAATTTGAAATTCAAAAATGTAAATTTCATATATATATATATATATATATATCAGTGCTTCTAGATTCTGTTTTGTTTTCTCTTTCTATCGTCGAAAAAGAAGTAAGTTTGTCCTTGTCTAATACGGATTTTTCCGTATATAATCTGGGAGCACTGATGTATATATATATATATTTCCCGCGGCGGCCACATTGAATTTTGTGTGATTTTTTTGTGATGGAGGAAGATTGAACTTTCTCTCTCATTGTTCCTTTGTTCCAAATTGTTCGGATTATTCTGGAGTGTTCAAAAGTGTTCATAAGTGTTCGTAACATCGTAAATATACTTGTGTTCGTGCAAATTTGTGACGAAAAAGAAGAATTGTCCTTATAAATCATCACGGGGTTATTCCGGAAATTTTCGATTTTGCCGATTTCCCAGAAGACGAGCTCCAAGTCGCTCCGATCTCGGAGTCGCGAGCCATAATCGTGAATCATTCTACTTAACAGTCTTATCGCAAGAGTCAATTTTCAGGTGAAATTTCGTACTCGTTCTATTCCTAATTTGTCATTACACGAGAGTGCGTGTCAAATTTTCATCTTTACTTGCATTCTCTCGGAACGTATTCCCTGACCATGGTTTTGAGTAACGATTAGCGAGAGTTTTGAGGAAGTTTTTTTTGCGTTTCCGGAAAAATTCGCGTTATTTCCTGGCACCGGCACAAGATTTACCGCCCGCATTCCAATACCCCTTTTCCCCAACGG
Organism: Platygaster orseoliae; assembly: GCA_030522825.1. Taxonomy (NCBI): domain Eukaryota; kingdom Metazoa; phylum Arthropoda; class Insecta; order Hymenoptera; family Platygastridae; genus Platygaster; species Platygaster orseoliae. The sequence goes on from JAPYZL010022928.1 coordinate 18,577, forward strand.
AACATATCTCGAAATACCCAACATTTTTTTCTCACCACGCTTTACCGAACGTTCTAATTTGATGCTACCGCGACTTTGGAAATCGAGACGTTTATTTCCATTCGCGGCATAGCGCTAGAAACAGTTTATTTATAAAGCCTTTTTCTATTTTGGAAAATACTCGTCGCAGGCGCTTTTTTCCCGAGTGTGAAAACATGAAAATTTGTTGACGCTTGGATCTGGTATTTTTCCAAACAAAGTTTATCGACTTACTTGCTAATAATTTGCGTGAGTCATCGAGACTTTTTCTAGAAATTTTTTTTTTGTTCTAAATGAAAAATTATTCTGAACAAAGTAAATAATAATATTATTGAAATAATTAGTTTTCGTGGGTTTTAAAATAGTTATTTTAAATAAATAATTACTTATATTACTTACCCAATAATAATTAGTAAATAAATATTTAAGTATGAAAAGAAGCACTGAAAGGTGTATTATTTTGAAAAATTGAATTCATGTTTTCCGAGACAGTTTCTAGAATTTTTTAAATAATTTTATGAGAAATGTTTGTGACGGTTTCATTCTTAATTTTTAAAATGTTGAATTATGTATTTGTTTTTATAATCTGAATTGTTAATATTATTAATTATTATACACAGTTTATTTTTCACTTTATTCCAAATTGGACAAATAATCACATTTTTTACAAACTATTCTGATTTATTCTCTTATACAATTTTTTTTAAAGACGTTTGATAATTAATAGTAATTTTTTATTTCTCATGACTAGTTATTTTGAAAAATTGAATGTATGTTTTCCAAGTCAGTCCCTAGAAATTTTTAAATAATTCATTGATAAATATTTGCGACAGTTTAATTCTTAATTTTTAAAATGTTAAATTATGTATTTGTTTTTATAATCTGAATTGTTAATATTATTAATTATTATACACAATTTATTTTTCATTTTATTTCAAATTAGACAAAATATCACATTTATTAGAAACTATTCTAATTTATTCTCTCAAACAATTTTTATTTGTCATGGCTAGATATTTAATTAAAAATTTAAATATTAATCTGCTCAATATTTTGAAAATTGTTAAAAACTATCTAGTTATTCCGAATTAAATGATAAGTCATGATTCAGATAGCTCTGAATAAAAAATTACTGTAAATTTCTATCCTAAAATAAACTTACAGGAGTTATTTTGAAAAAAAATAAATAGTATTATTCAAATCAGTTATTAAAATTTTTTTAATACTTCAATTAGAAATATTTAAGACAATTTTGCTATTACTTTCAGAAATGATAAGTTATTGATTTGTTATTCAAGAATGAATAAAATTAATAGTAGAATACTCCATTTATTTTTAATACATATTTTTAAAATTTGACAAATATTAATTTTACAGTTATTAATACACTAATAATTGATTCTTTTGTTAATACATTTTTTTATGTTAAAAAAATTAGTATTTCATAATAATTTTTTATTTTTAACAACTGGGTATTTAAATAGTAAATTAATAATGAAATATAAATCTACTTAGTTATTTTAAAATTGTTAAAAATTTTGCTTGGTTTTTAAAATTTTTCATACCTATTAAAAAAAATTAAGTTTATTATGCACTCTTTTATGAAGAATTGAAAAAACATGAATGCTGTTTTTTGTTTTCATGTTCATGAAGTTCCAAATGTTTAAAAATTAACAAAATAAAAAAAATTATTTAAATTAAGTTTCATAGTTAAAGTAATAATTAATTATCTAAATTAAACAAATACTATTCAACATTACTAACTTAATTTTACCTTTTTTTTCAGTGGAGTTGAAAAGTCAATTTCCTATCATTTTTGTTTATTTTCTAAAAGTTAGGAACTTCAGGCACGTTTTTTTCTCTGACAAAATAATTTATTTTTGAGTTTGATTAGTTAAAAATTCATAGAATTGTTAAAAAATAAATAAAAATCCTAATTTTTATTAGATAATATATCAATATTTCAAGAATGAGTTGGAACAAGTTGTCAATAAACCAGTAATATCTATTCCTATAATTATGACTCAAATTTTATTTTAATATTATATACTCAACATTTAAAAATTAAATTGCTGTAGTTTTTACTTGGAAATGAGGTATGACAAATGAGAAAACTCGAAAAATTCGAACATTTTTTATTTTAATTGTCGGATCATGATGCCATGGAAAAAAAATAACTTAAGGCGGGAAGAGAGGCGTTTGGCTAGTCTTGCTTTAGATCGGCTAAATATAGACACTAGCTTCGTAAGCTGCTTCCTAACAATGTTAAAATGAATTGGGCATCATTAAGCTCCCTGTAACTTTTGAGATAATAATGTAAAATAATGTAATTAGTTTTCCAAATAATTGAATTAATGCGATTTCATGCAATTCCCATAATTATGAAGCGAGTCATTTTCATACAACTCATGTATTTTTTATTTATTTATTTATTTATTTTTTCAATCTTAATAATTTTTCTATAATCTGATATCCCATTAATTGAATGAAATAATAATAATTTAATAATGAAAATTCCAAACATAAGAGGATTTTCTTTATTTATTTTTCATTAACTTTTCCTGTCTTTCAACTTGTAAAAACTTTTTTCGTAGATATTTTATCTTTCATCACCAAATTTTATGAAACAAATCGTGATAGATAACAAAATAGTTATTTAAAATAAAAATATACAAAAGTTGTTCACATAATTTCCAGATCATGGTGTTGTTATCGAATGATGAAGATATGAAAATACCTGTTTCATTTCGAATAAGCAATGGAAAAAGCGATTTCAGGAAGTCCTTCGACAGCACGACAACTGTGGACGAAATGATGAACTTTTTGTCTTGCGATATAAAAACTGAGCTTTTCCCAATTCCTGAGAATTCTTTCAAGTTGCGAATGATAGTTGGATCCAGCAACAAAGACGGAGTAATTTTTATTTTTCATTTTATAATATTATGAAATAAAACCATTATCTATAAATTACTTAATTTCCCTGGAAAGATTAATACTTGATTTTCTTTTATTTTCTTCAAATTACCGTAATATTTGAAACCATTTACAATTTCTATGTAATAACTTTATTTGGCGAATAGTATATTTGAATGTGTGGTATGAAGTTTTCAAATGTTTTGCAGTAAAAATATTTGTGATTTATTGTTTATAATATATCTTTTTTCTGATGAAAAACAAAAACATGAAAAACTCAATGCATGTTACAATTTTTTTTAATGTTAGAAAACAGAAAATGACGCTATTCTCATTATTTTTAGAAATGCCTTACAATTTCGTTAAAAAGTTGAAATATTGTGTGCATGATTAAATTTGAAGTTTATATTGTTGAATTTCATATTTTTTGTTGGTACTATAATATTTTAATTAAAAAGCAAAGCAAGTGAAGATGATAAAATTTTTTTTCTGCAGCCAAAATTTATCGATCTTGAGGAAAGAGAAACGGACTTGTTGGATTTAAAGAAGCGATATTCAATTGAAAATTTGGCTTTTGAAATAGGCAAGTACATTTAAATTGTTTTTATTTTATTGTTGTTGATATATTAATGTTAAAAAGATAAAAATGTTAAAAATTGTTTTATATTTATAGTTCCCGTTAAAAAGTGTCCTGAAGCATCCAAAACAAAAACAGGCCTAAGAAGTACAAATGAGTATTCAAACTTCGAGGATGTACAGTCTATTGTGTAAATTTGCATTGTATTATGCATGATATTTTACGTTAGAATAATATTAATGATGATTTTTTATATGATTCTCAGTAATGTGTGTGTAAAACTCCATAGTTTTTCAAATAAAACTTTTTTGTAGGGGCGAAATAACAGCCAAATTCAATGTCTGCAATGGCATGCTTCAATTCACCCACAACTTCCATAAAAATCAAACTATGGGCGAAGTCATCAAGTTTGTGACTGAAGAAGTAGAAAAGAACACTCATCAGAGTTACTCGAACTGTTTACCTCCATTCGAACTTGGATTGTCATTGACATCTGGAGATGGAATTGCAAGATTCTTATCTGAAGATGACAATAAAGTAATTTGAAAATTTTTTTCATATTTGAAAATTTCCTTTATTTTTACAGGCTTCAAGTTGTATTTTTGACATCAAGGGAGGACCGAAAATTTTGCACTTTTAAAATGTATCCTATTGATATTTTTTACTTTTTTACAGCCCAAATTAGTCAAAATCACGAACATGGATATGAACTTTCTTGATTTGATGAGAAACCACTTGATTACAGATTGGTCTTTTGAAGGTATTTTAGGATGAATTTTGTGTAACAGGATAGTAAAAAATAGAAAAATTTTATAACTATTATTTTTTTTACAGTTTTTTCGAAACAACCCAACGAAGAATCATACGAAGGACGGTCATGTAAAAAAAGTACAAATGGCAAATCTAGGATAGACCACTTGCTGAATAACGAGTAAAATTGAAAATTGAAATTTTTGTTGTTGAAGTATACATGAATTTGAAAACTTTTTTTTTTGAATGCAGGAAAGAGGAAGATGGCGAAGTGAGTACAGTGAACAATGGCATTGAAGAAAGTCCAATGACTTTCCGCAACATCCCTCGCACATTACGCAACATCACTCGTAGTGATGTTGCGAGAAGATCGCATTACCAGCTACACGATAAAGAAAACTTCCCCATTTCCACCTATCGCAATCAAGAACCCAGTAAATATTCACTTTTAATATGAAAATAACAATAAATAATAAAAATAGAAATAATAATGAAATAAGAAGGCGGATGATTGAAAAACTGAGAAAAACCTTGAAACTTGGTCACTTTTTAAGTTCCATGAAGCTAAATGACCATTTTTTTGAATCGATTATGAAATTGCAGTTCGGTACGTAGGACTAGTCAATCAAGCAATGACATGTTACCTCAACAGCCTTTTGCAAGCTTTGTATATGACGCCTGAATTTCGAAACGCCTTGTACAAATGGGAATATACCGAGGGCCCAGATCATGAACGCACAAGTATACCTTTTCATCTGCAAAAACTTTTTCTGAATCTTCAGGTAAGGAAAATGCATGAGCATTATTTTTAAGAGGGCGTAGCTAGGATTTTTATTAGGGGGGGGGGGGCAATAATATTCGTCATTGACCGAATCACAAAACGATATCATATTTATGTCTTATGTCGAGATATATATGACTTATTTTATCATAATAATATGACATTATTATGATAAGAATTTAATAAATCAAAATTCATTTTTTTTACATGTCAATTTTTAGACATTTTAGACTTTTACTAGACACACTTTTAGACACTACACAGACAATTTCAGACACTCTTTAGATATTTCTAGACACTGTTTAGACAATTTTAGACACTTTTTATACATATTCAGACATTATAATACTTTTTAGACATAATAAGAAATTGAATTGTAAATGAAAAAAAAGACCTAAATCTAGGAAAATTCTATAAGAATCTAAAATCTTTAAAACTTGGAAATCAAGTTGTAAAAAATTAAAACAGAAATTCATAAAAATACCAGAGAATCTTTCGTCATACGGTTTCTGAAAAATACTAAAAGTTATTGAATTCTATAAAAAATTGCTTTTCTAAAATATCTGCGGAAATGGCAATGTGCAAAAATACTAAAAAATGATAAAAAATTTTATAAATACTGGAAACAAAAGAAAATTCAAGTAATACATAAAAAATACTTAAAATTAACGTAGACCTAATTATCCTCAAAGTCTACGAAAATATAAAAAATCTACGATATTTGCATTCTAGAGCATATAATTTTTAGAATTCATTTATAAATAACTACGAAAATACTAAAAATCTAAAAAAAAAAAACACTAAAAAATCCTTTTGATTTTAGTAGATAGACAAAAGTGTGAGAAATACTGTGAAATCTTTTCATACTCAAAAACTATATAAAAAAAATTTTCTTAACAATATTATTTCATGAAAAATAGATGAAAGTGATCATAATAAAAAAATAATTCATAAAAAAACAATACTAATTAAAAAAGTCAGCAAAATTCAAAACAAGTCCAGAATTTTTAGCTTTTTAAACTTAAAATAATAATTATTATAAATTAAGAAGAATTTTTTCTGAAATGAAATTGTATTCATAAATGTTTGACTATACAATATATAACTAAACATTTTTTAAGCAATGATAATGCTAAATATTGCCAGCAATGATATATAATAAATAATATAACCAACAAGAAAATTGCAACACTATAGCATATTAAATACTTGAAATCTGTGTATTTTGATTTTTTAATAAATCTTCAAAAAGTCAATGTATCAAAATCAAAAATAAAATCATAAAATCCGCCAGGTTGTGAAAAAACACTAAAACCATATGAAAGAAATTCTCAAACTTGGTTAATTGAAGATAACAAAAATTTCATTCCATTAAATTTAATATAAACATGAAAAAATCTACAATTTTTGTCTCGAAAAAAAGTGGAAAATCTTACTCTCGGAACCACATCTTCAAGGATTAAAAATTATACAACACTGATTGACATATATGTGTATATTTTTTTTCGAAAAACTCCCCCCAACAATTTTTTCTGCTTGTGTCTCTGACTCAAGTAGTAAAAATTTTTGATTCATGAACATTTATGGCCCCGCCTCTTGCCTACGCCTATGGTGGGTTATAATATTATAGCATGAAAACCATTGAATTTAGACATCAACGAAAAGTGCCGTTGAAACGACATCGCTTACTACAAGTTTTGGCTGGGATTATAACGAAGCTTGGCAACAACACGATATTCAGGAACTTTGCAGAGTCATGTTCGACGCGTTAGAGCTGAAGTTCAAAAACACGCAGCAGGCAGAGCTCATCAAATTATATGAAGGTAAAAATTATATTTCATTTCTTATCAATTTCCTAAAACGTGGTTTTTTTTGTGGTTTTGAAAGTTTTTGGCAGATTTATGTATGGTACTAAAGAATATTCAATGAAAAGTTTTGAGCATTTGTGAAAGCTATAAAGAATTTTGATCAATTTTAGATACTGTTTTAAATATAAAAATATTTTTTTGAAAATAGTAAATAATTAACTAGAATCGTTTAATATATTTGACGAATTTTTCGAACTTATTTTGAACTTGTAGAATTACATAAGAATTAAAATTTTTATTCTCTTTTCGTCCTTTTTCCTCTCATTCACTTTCCGTTCTATATGTCTCTCTTGCACTACAGTGTCTCCGGTTCCCTCTTAAATTCCATTTCTCAAAACTCCACTGAGAAATGAACAGAAAATATAAATTCCAGAATTATAAAATACTAGTAATTACATGATAATAAATTTAGCAATAGAGTAAAAATAATAAAAGTTTTTTTTTTCATTAAATTTGCATACTATTTTTCTTGTTTATTGCAAAATCTTATCAAGACTTATCTTATATTTACAGGAAAAATGCTCGATTACGTTAAATGTTTAGAGTGTGGCACAGTGAAATCAAGAGAAGACAAATTTCTTGACATACCTTTACCTGTGAGGCCTTTCGATAGTAATATAGCTTATAGCAGCGTTGTAAGTAAAAAAACTATTTGCCAAATTTCTGTCGTGTATCTGGAAAAATCTACAATTTGTAATTTAAAATATTTCGAATTTCTGTTTCAGATTGATGCCCTGCATGCTTTTGTGAAATACGAAACGTTAGACGGAAATAATCAGTACTTTTGTGAAAAATGTAACCGAAAATGCAACGCACAGAAAGGACTGAAATTCACCAAATTCCCCTATCTTTTAACTTTGCATCTGAAACGCTTCGATTTTGATTGCAGCAGCCTTCACAGAATCAAATTGAACGACAAGTGAGTGATAAATTTTTTAAACTTTATGACAAATAAAAACAATTTATTTATGCATCTAATTTTCAAATATTTTGTTCCACTGTTTTTTTAAAATTTGTTTCTATTTCAGAATGTAATTTTTTTGTATGCTGAGTTGCTGTAAGTAACAAAGTTCTGATTTATATTTTAGAGTCACGTTTCCTGACACTCTAGATCTGAATTCGTTCATTTCCTCGAGTGCAATGAACCACAATTCGTTAAACATTGACAACGACATTGCTCAGCATGAAAAATCTGATGATAATCGGGCAAATGACATTGGAAATTTTGAAGAAGAATTCAGGCATCACGCAAATGGAATCGGTGTTCATCAAAACAATTGCGAGCAAAATGATGAAGAAGGTATTTCGTTTATCTTAATTTCATTAATTTCGTTTATTTTAGGAATTTTTAAGAACAATTAATATTTCTCATTATTTTTTCTTTGGCTTGTATATATTTTAGAAGACTTGAAAATGTTTCGTGTCTGAATTTTATGAAAATTAATTTAAAGGTTGTTTTTATTTAAAAATAAGTCATCAGTGAAAATCGTGAATTCGTGGTTGGAATATTTCGTATATAATTTTGTGAAACTATATTTCAAGCTGTGGTGAAACTAGGCAATGAAGTCAGCAATGGTCTTTCATTGTTGAATCGCAACACGCACAACAACGAAAATGGAAAAAACTGGGAGAACGTGGGGAACCAGCCTTACATGTACGAACTGTACGCCATCATGATTCACAGTGGCAGCGCAAGTGGCGGGCATTATTACGCTTACATCAAAGATTTTGAAACCAAAGAATGGCTTTGTTTCAATGATCAATGTGTCAACAGAGTAAGTTTTTCTTTTTTTTTCACTGATTAAATTTTATTTTTGCATGATCGAATTTTATTTTTCCAAACTCTTGAAATATGTAACCTTACATGCATATTGAGATTTTATGAGTTTTTATAAATCTGGCAAGTTGACAAAGAGTTAGTGGTATGCGAGATCCCGAAAATGTTCGGGATCAAAAATAGTTTGAATCTCATACTTTTTTTTTTTCTTTAACGTTTGGGTAAAGTTGAAATTAGTTAATTACTTTTGATTACTTAATGAATAAAAATGTTCTGAAATTCTTCGTTTTTTTTTTTTTTAATTTATAACCTGTAATAATCAAAAACAGTGTGATAAAAAAAGAAAGTTACGAATGCAGTAAATGTAGAATTTCACTTATTTTTATGAGAACATTATAAAAAAAAGTGAGTAAGCAATTAAATTTTTACCAGTATATTTTGAAATATTGTAAGATCGCCAAATTGGTAGCTACAACAATGTTTCAAAAACCTTAATTCATTGTCAATCTAAATTAACAATATCTACATTTCAGACAACAATTTTATTTAATCTTTACTATGGTATAAAAAAAAACTATTGGTGTCTGAGACAAAAAAAACTTTCACCAATGCACTGAAGACAAAAATTTTTAATATGTAAAAAAAAGAAAATAATCATGAGTCAATGCTTAAACTATAACAACTATGCTATCTCAAAAATAATTAACTCTTCAAAGTTTTAATGCCTTTCAGGATCCTAAATTTTACAGGATTTACAATGTTTTTCAACTCCTACATAACATAGAAACATTAAATAATTTTGACATGTTATAACTTATACAGGACCTCGTATTTCGGCAGAATTCTTAAATTTTTCGAATCACATAATTTTTCAAGGTTTTTATTTTATGGGACTCCAAATTTTTGAGTTTTTCGAATGCTCTAAAATTTTTTGAACTTTTCCGAATCTTAAACTTTCACTAGATTTTCGAACTTTTCGGAATACCAGATTAAGGTTCTTTATGTGCCTGAAGTTCCAAACGTTTATGAAATAAACAAAAACGAAAAAAAATTTATTTTTCATTTCCACCCATGATTAAAATAAAAAATGATGATTATGTAATAAGAGGTTTTGTTATAATGTTATAATATTATAAGAGGTTCATTAGTTGCTATAGTAATGTGAAGATCTTCCTTGAAAAAAGTCCTGATGAAGACTGGGGTATCCAGTCGAAAGTTCGACACCATTTTGTGAATATAGATAAAGTATAACATGGTGTAAAAATCGTTTCATTTATGGCTCTGAGAGACCGTTCCCTCCATTTGAATAAAAAATAATTATTAACGTTAAATAACAATTGTTAAATATTAATAATTATGAATTAATTCTATTACTAGGAATGATAGAACAATTTTTTTAATTTTTTCGTTTATTTTTAAACGTTTGGAATTTGAAATACATGATTCTGGGGGATTCCCGATCTTTTTTGGATTCCCAAATTTTTCGGGATTTCAAAACTTTGGAATTCTTAGACTTTTCAGGATTCCTGAACGTTTCGGGATTCTTGAACTTTTCGGCATTTCACTTTTTCAGAACCTCATATTTCAGCAGAATTTCTAAATTTGTCGAATCATCTAATTTTTCTAGGTTTTTATTTTTTGGGACTTGGAATTTTTGAGTTTTTGGAATGCTCTATAATTTTTTGAACTCCTCCGAATCTTGGACTTTCACTAGATTTTCGAACTTTTTGGAATACTAGATTAAGATTCTTGGGGATTTCCGATCTTTTTTGGATTCTCAAATTTTTCGTGATTTCAAAACTTTTTGGAATTCCTGGACTTTTCGGGATTCTTGAACTTTTCGGGATTCCCTACAAAGAGTTATTCAAGCTTGAAAAACATAGATTAATAGAAATTTTCGTAATCTTGAGATAATTCACGAAGTCGTGAAAAATGTCTGAAAACTACAAGTTTTTTGGGAATAGTATTTATTTGTAAACTTAGAACTACTAATTTTTCTTGCATTTTTTTCTCAGTGTAGTACCTTAGTTTCCATAAAAACTTGATTCTCTCTCCACAACAACATACACATTTTTGGTTTTATAATTTTCGTAATTTCTCATACTTCTCCTGACAGATAACGCAAGATGACATTATAAAAACCTACGGGGGTGGGTCCACGCGAGCGTATTTCAGCAGTGCCTACAGCAGCAGTACAAACGCCTACATGCTGATGTACAGACAAATCGACGAAGAGAGAAATTGTTTGCCAATGAAAGTGGACGAGTTCCCTCCGCACATCAAAGTAATTACGCCTTTTACATAAGTTTCAGTGCCTTACAGGTTTTTAGTATGAATTTTTGGATATTAATGAACTTTTTTTTGTCATCACATAGAAACTTTTGAAGGAAATGAAGGAAAGTGCGGAGAGAATAGCCATAAACGAGGCTTTCGCGTTTGTGAAAGTTTTCTGCAATAATCCTAGAAGTGGAAGTCTAGAAAGCCGGGAAGTGAAGTACAGCAAAGTATTCAAGCCTCCAACTTGGGCAGAAATGGCATCATTGGCATACATGGAATTCGATTTGACGCAGTACGTGAAACCCGAACAGTGTCGACTCGTTGGTTTTTACGCCTGGAAAGCGAATGAAATAGTTCGAACTTATGATCCTAACGCGTTGTTTGAAGATCCCGATACACAACTGTTGTTGCAGATACGTAGTGCCCATGAACCCTTTTATGGTAAGAAAATTAATCTCCCTCCTTTGAAAACTTTTTCAGTTTTAAGTAAAAAATGAAATCTTTTTTTTCAGATGTGCTGGATTTGAAAGTTTACATCGTCAAGTTGGAAGAAGAAACTATTTTCGAAAAAGAAATGCAATTCAATTGCGAAAGCAACTGCATAGTGAAACAGCTCAAACAAAAAATTGCGGATGACAGTACTTCTACTTTTGATTCAAGTGAAATGCATCTCGTCCTTCAAGATTCGTTTGAAACGCGTCTTTTGAGTGACGACAAAATGCTCGCCGAAGAGGGAATGACTCTGAAAAAAGTGTTCAAAATTTACGCCTCGTCGAAGCTGGACCTTGATCCTTCGCAGGAATTTGAAGGCAGTGCCCTCGAAAGGATTGCACACAAATATAAGCATGCCATTGCAGTCAAGTTTACTCTTCCATGCATGTCGCAAGGTTAGTATAACCTTGACTCTTAAAAAAAAATTATTTTTTTTTTTAACAATTATTTTAAAAATAAATATTTGTTGATTTGAAATTCTTAGTTTTAAGTATCATAACTTCAGGGCTTCAAAATTAAGAACGAAAATTCATGAAATTCCATTATAAAAATACAAATATTTCATAATATATCCTTGATTTTCTCCAATAGAAACTTTAACGGTCGAGGACATTCCACTGCTGGAACAGGAAAGAGACGACGAAAAAGTTTCAACGCCAATTTTGAATGGCGATGTGTCCATTGAGAGGTCTACAGAGTTTTTATCTGTAAGTTTTTTATAATTAAAATTAAATAAAGAAATAATTTTTTTTTAAATAAAATAAATAATAACATAACCTAACTTTTGTTTTTTATTGTTAAAAACATTTTTTTTTCTTCATCAGAGCCACAGATTGCTGGAAAAAGACGCAGACAGCCGCGCACAATTGATTGCTGAAATCCAAGAGCAAAGTAACAGCGAAGACAGCAGCTTAAGTGACAGTGACAGAACTTTGGTTGGCGACAATCTCGAGCAACAGCTGATTGACATGTGCCACTCCCCGAACGCTCTTTTCGTCGACATCAAAGACACGAATGACGGGGTGTTCCCTGAAGTGGAAGAAAAATCTAACGATGTCGAGGAAGATGATGGAAGTTGTCGCGTTGCTCGACCAGTTACGCTAGTTACACAGACAGAGGAAGATAAGTCGAAGAGCGAAAAAGAAACTTTTGAAGAAAAAGAACTTCTATTTGAACTTCTTTCTTGGAAACCAGAGTGTAAAGGTTGGAAAATTTTTTGTTTAAATTAGTAAAAAAAGGTGTTGAAAATATTTAGAATACTTTTTTATAACAGAGAGTGTTAATTAATGGGCACAGAATATTGAGACTTTTTAGCCATTTTCTTACCCCTCTCTTCCCATATGTCACACTTGCAAAATTAATGTTTGAAAATTTAACTAAAAAATAACAATAATCCTTATATCAGGAGAGTTTTTCTTCAACGAAATTCTAATTGTCAATGACTAGTTAAAATAACGTAGAAAAAAAAATGTTCCTGAAGTTCCAAACGTTTAAAAAAAAAGAAATAGAAAAAAATTGTTCCCACTACATTTCCTAGTTAAAGTAACAAATAATTCTGGAAATTAAAGAATTATAATCAACTTTATGTTAACTTAAATTTTAGGTGGATCTGAAAAACTGATTTTTCATCATTTTCGTTTATTTCTTAAACGTTTGAAACTTCAGGCACATGAAAGAAAAATGTTGGAAAATTGTCACAACTCAGGGATTGATAAATAAAACTAGAACCTACAAAAATTCTGAGAATCGAAAAAACTTTCGACCTTCGAGCATTGAATTCTAGCAATCTACATAGAAATTAATAGAAATAGCATAATATCTTTTGAATCATACAAATTCTAAAGAAGTACTTAAAGTAATAGAATGCTATGAAAGAACTATTTTCTGAAAAATCTAAACAAATACCTACGATTTCCAAAATTACAAATTTTTGAGCATCAAGTTATGAAAAGTCTATAAAACATTGTATAAAAGTACGAAAACGATACAATGATTTGATGAATGCTATAAAAATAAAAAATGCAAGAGGTTTTTAAAATACTAATAATCATAGAGACGTAATTTTCCCAGAATCTACAAAAGTACTTAAAATCTATACAAGTTTCGATTATAAAATACTGAATCTCAGAAATCTATATAACAATCTGCAAAATACTAGAAATTAAAAAAAATTGCTAGAAAATTCTTTACAGTTTAATAAATACTAAAAAACATGTGAGAAATACGAGGAATCATTAAATACTCAATAACTATGTAAAGATAATTTTTAAAAGTTTATGTAACCTTGAATCCTAGAACATGTGATTTTTGAAATACTTTATACATACGAAAAAAAGTACTCAAAATGCATATAAGTGATACTGTTTTTTGAAAAATTAATTAAAATAATCACAACCGTTGAATTTTCAATACTATAGCATCACATTCTAGAAATTTATAGAACGATATATAGAAATACTAGAAATCTACAAAAACGCCAGAAAATACAACAAAATTTTATAAACAGCATACAATATGAAAATTCTAGGAATCTATAAAAAGCGTATGAAGCAATATATAAAAGTATGAAAATGATACAATAATTTAATGAATACTATGAAAATAAAAAATTCAAGAGATTTTTAAAATACTAATAATCACGGAGACGTAATTTTCCCAAAAATCTATAAAAGTGCTAAAAATCTATACAAGTTTGGATTATAAAGTACCGAATTCCAGGAATCTGTATAACAATCTGCAAAATACTAAAAAACATGTAAGAAATACTAGGAATCGTTTAATACTCAATAACTATGTAGAGATAACTTTTTCAAAAATTTATGTAGCCTTAAATCCTAGAAAATGTAATTTTTGAAATACTTATAAATATACGAAAAAAAGTACTAAGAATGCATATAAATGATACTGTTTTTCGAAAAATCAATTAAAATAATCACAACCGTTGAATTTTCAATACTATATCATCACATTCTAGAAATTTATAGAGCGATATATAGAAATACTAGAAATCTATAAAAACACCAGAAAATATAACAAAATTTTATGAATAGCATACAATATTAGGAATCTAGAAAAGCATATGAAGCAATGTATAAAAGTACAAAAACGATACAATAATTTATTGAATACTATAAAAAAACCCAAGAAACTTTTGAAATACTAATAATCATAGAGACGTAATTTTGTCAGAAATCTATAAAATTACTCAAAATCTATCCAAGTTTGGATCATAAAGTACCGAATCCCAGAAATCTGTATGTCAATCTACAAAATACTGGAAATTAAAAAAAATTGCTAGAAAATTCTTTACAGCTTAATAAATACTTAAAAACGTGAGAAGTACTAGGAATCGTATAATACTCAATAACTATATAGAGATAATTTTCTCAAAAATTGATATAACCTCGAATCCTAGAACATGTAATTCTTGAAATACTTATAAATATACGAAAACAAAAAATCAATTTTTTGAAATCTTTAGAAATTTATAGAAATCCATAGAACGATATATAAAAATACTAGAAATCTACAAAAACACCAGAAAATACAACAAAATTTTATGAATATCATACAATACGAAAATTTTAGGAATCTATGAAAAGCGTATGAAGCAATGGATAAAAGTACGAAAACGATACAATAATTCAATGAATACTATAAAAAGAAAAACGCAAGAAATTTTTGAAATACTAATCATCATGGTGATATACTTTTCCCAAAAATCTATAAAATTACCCAAAGTCTATTCAAGTTTGGATCATAAAGTACCGAATTACAGAAATCTGTACAACAATCTACAAAATACTAGAAATAAAAAAAAAAGAAAAATTGCTAAAAAATCCTTTACAGTTTGAAAATAGTACATTATGTAACGTAGTGCAAGTGTCGAATTTGGCGAAGACGATTCAAACCCTCGGCTTCGCCTCGGGCCTGAACCCTCGTCTTCGCCAAATCTCGTCTTCGCCAAATTCGACACTTGCACTAAGTTGCATACAGTAGTTTATGCAATTCTAGTCCCAAAGCCCGTCAAAATGTAAAACTGAGGTTAGAAGTGCATAAATACTAAAACACATGTGAGAAATATTAGAAATCGTTTAAAAGTTAATAAATATGTAAAGATAAATTTTTCAAAATTTATGTAGCCTCGAATCATAGAACAAATAATTCTTAAAATACTTGTAAGTATACAAAAAAAAAGTATCGAGAATGCATTAAAAGATATTGTTTTTTGAAAAATCAATTTTAATAATCACAATCGATGAATTTTAAATACTATAGCATCACATTCAAGAAAACTATAAAAATAGTAGAAAATACAACAAAATTTTATGAATAGCATATAAGAAGAAAATTCTAGGAACCTATGAAATGCTTGAAATCTGTTTAGTTATGATTTTCTCGAGTTATAAAATCCCGAATTAAATATATATTTTATCAAAAAAACCCTTCCCAAAAATTTCATCTACCTACGTTTCTGATGTACTCACACATATATTTAAATAAATTATATTCCAAAATAGTACATTCACAATGAACGAAAAATTTTTCAAACTTGGTAAACCACACTACCAATTTAAAAATGGATAATCAAGCTAAATCATGAAACAAATAAAATTTTTTAATTTACAGTATATGCAGGAATGTGTGACGTATTACGACAGCTTCCCCCTCTCCCCCTGATCGAATAACATATTATGTACACGACCCTTTAATAAATTTTTTGTATTTATATTTGTTTCAAATTATCAAACGATTCGAATGACTTTTTTCAGAGAATTTTTCCCTGAATTATATTATAAATATCACTTATCGAACCTCAGCTGACAAAGTATTATTAACATTTCCAAACTTTTACATATTTATGTAAAATTATCAAAACTATTTTTGTTCACTCCCGAATATAATTCGTGTTCTAGTGTCAGAATTTGTGATTGACAAAAGAATGCCGACAGCACAACTGAAAAAGCGATTAGAGGAATATTTGAAAATTTCCTCCGAATATTTCAAAGTCGTCTTCCCCACTTTCAAAGGAACTTCAAAGGATTCGTTCGAAAGAGAAGAAATTTCGGAATTCGATAATAGGGAATGCCATTGTTATCAAATTCAGCTTTATCGACCATTGCAGAGCAACGAATTCAAAATCAAGCTTTACCATTTGGTTCTTGACTCACCTGAAGTATGTTTTATTTTTCATTGATAATTTTTTTTGTTTTGCCAAACTGTTTCCATAAATTACAATGCAATTTACGAATGCAATTTCAAGTTTATTTTAAAATTTTCGAAATACTTTTAAACTTTTATTTGACGCTTTTTTTGTTTTAGCCTTTTACGTACATTTGCGACGTCATCGTGGAAACAGGTATGACTGTATGCGAAGCGAAGAAAAAAATAGCCATATTGTTGAAGCAAAAAAATATGATGGACCAAAGTAAAAAATCTGAATGTTTACGGCTCAGGAAGAAAGGCCACAAAATGCTCGGTAATATATTAGAAACGGATAGTACACTGGAAAACATACAATCGCTTTATGTACAGGTAAAATATTTTTGAAAAACTTGTCATGAGTGTTTTCTCATTTTGATGATGACATTATTATTTTCTTCAGATTTTGCCGACAGAAGAGACCTTTACCAGTGGCCAAATTTCAGTTTTTCTGAAACGATGGTACCCTTCGAAAATGAGCTTTGGAGAATTCGAAGAAGTCATTGTTATTCCCATGGAAACGGAAGTACTCGAAAAGGTAATGTCGTTGATTTTTGGCGACGATTAAATTATTGCAAATTGAGAAATTTTAACGAATGGAAAATTTTTTTTACAGATTAATGAATTATCACAAATTCCAGTAGAAAATTTGCAAATTTTAATCGGGAACGAGAATGAATTTCCATGGGATATGGATGTCACCGCGGTTCACGATAGATGGCAATGGGCTTCGTGCCGTGATGGCATGAAGAACATGTTAAAGTTTTCGGAATATAGCACCGCCATTTTTTACAGGTAAGACGATATAAATTCAAACTGTAAACTTGTTTTGTTATTTTATCAAATACTAGCTAAACCGGCGCGCTTCGCTGCGCAGTTTGGAAATATACAACTAAAATTAGAAAATTTTATGAAAGTCAGATACTTAATAATCATTATATTTATTGATATTTTTCATTTTGGTGTTTCGACTAAATTTATCTGATTTTTAACTATATGAGTGTTTATTTGTTTATTTAACAAATGTTTATTTAACAAATGTTTATTTTACATGTTCATTTAGCAAAACACTGTAATTCTGCGAATATGGAAATTTAAATAGATTTTCTATTCACGAATAAAATTAAATTTTGTGATGTTTGGTAATATTTTGTAAAATTTCGAGATTTTGTAACAATTTCAGATTTTTAAGTAACGTTTTGTGACATGTTGTGATTTTGTGATATTCTGTGACATGTTGTGATTGAGATATTCTGTGAAATTTTGTGATACTTTGTGGCACGTTGTGATATTTTTGACATTTTGTGATTTTGTAATATTCTGTTACGTATTGTGACATGTTGTGATTTTGTGACATTTTGTAACATGCTGTGATTTTGTGATATTCTGTAACAATTTGTGACTTGTTGTGTTTTTGTGATATGTTGTCATATGGTGATATTTGTTCATGTTGTGACATTGTATGGGTGTGTGTGTGTGGGGGTGTAGTTGGGGGAGTAGGCCATTAAGTCCGTTGAAGCAAACATGCCTATAACCTTCCGACGAACGTGATAAATAACTGTGAAAAATTTCAGAACGTTTCATGCAGTAGTTTTGAAGTTATAGGCGGACAACATACAGACATTCACTTTTATAGATAAAAATCGATTGTAATTATTTAATAAACGAATTTACTATCTAGTGAAAAAAATACTATTTATTGTTATTAATTAATTAATTTATTTATTGCTATTAATTGGATAATTTCAGACATAAAGAGGAGGTGCTGATGGGTTTGAATGACGAGGAAATGCGTCAACTGAAAGCCAAAGAAACTAAGAGGCTAGAGTACGAATGCGGGAGTCAGGGTTCGTCCGGGAGCTTAACTCTACCTGGGAATTACGCGCCGCGCCGAGAAAAAGTGCTGAAGATTCACGTGGTGCCTAACTCAACTTGCTGATCCTTCCCACAAAAATGTCTTCAAGGTCAAAAAAAAAACTCTTTTACATCTTGTAGAGCGAGGGAAAGACTGTTTGAACGAGCAAGTGACTTTGAACAAAATTCATTCACGATTTAACATCGTCTTTTTAACTTTTTCACTCACTGTAAACGGTTTCTTTTTTCGTAACACGAAATCATTTGTTCCCAACTTTACTGTACATGCGAAAATGACCGTGGAGCAATATTTTTTCAACTTTCTAAATTTCTAACCGCTATTTACATTTTTCAATTGCCATCACTTCATTGTCGTTATTCATAAGTTCTCGTGTTTTTGTTTATTTGAACCAAAATCACTAACGTTAACAATTGCTGGAATCCAGTTGTTTATTATGGCAATAAAATTCTAAGAGCCAGTGATGTGAGCAGGCTGATGTCTTAGTAGTAAGCTAAAAACTGTTCATTGAAAAATGATGGTTTCAATTTTTTATTTGTCGAAATCGAATTTTTGCCCATGGAAGCCAAATGAAATTAAATGATTTAAAATCGTTTATAAATAGTTTATTAAAAAATTTTTGAGTGACTTAACTTTTTTCTTTAGAATGGTATTTAATTTTGCATCTAGAAGATAAAGTGACAATCCATATGTAAAGACATGTCCATTCTAAGAAACTTCATTTATATACTTTTGTTAAAACCTTATTTGAAAAAACTACAAATGTGCATGTTTGAAACAGCAATTAGAACCTGGTACAGTAAAAAAAAAGTTCCAATTTATTCCGAATTCGTAATTCACTGTTACTGTCAAAATAATGATGTCAATTCACATCACTGGCGAGAGCACAGAAAATTTAGCATGTCTTTTTTGTCTGACTGTCGTTGGATTTTTTTGTGTTTTTGTTGCTGCGATGTGTAACGAATGAATATAAACTGTGAACAATTACAAACTTGCATAACGAAAGTGTAAATATGAAAATAAATAAGTCACGTTTTTTAAACTGGGAGTCTTGATTACCTGAATGTCATTAGACATTGGCTTACTTAAAAAGTCATGTCATGAACTCAACTGATTTTCATCCATATAAAATGATCTTTTTCCCATGCATCCGTAAAAAAGGCCACTTTATTTCTATGGAATGCGGGAACAAAAGCCCCTTTTTGGGGAACTCGGAAATAAGCGGGAATTATAAATAAAACCCTAGGGAAATATTCATAAATCCCGGATCACAGGGAAGAAAGTTGCCTGATCCGTGATTTATGAATATTTCCCTAGG
>JAPYZL010022949.1:0-16209 GCA_030522825.1 Platygaster orseoliae
CGCATTTGCGTTCAACTCGCTGTATTTTCGAAAGTAATTGTTCGATCAAGTTGATATTTTCCAAAAAGTTGCTCCATATGCTAATGATCAACTTGTTCACGGGAAGTTTACTATAGTTCAAACTTCCTCGATCACTTTTTCTGTCCAAAGCTCGAAAAACGTGGTTTTCTCTTCGGATTAAAAAAAACCATTTAACAATAAACAAAAACTTTTTTCGCAAGCACTGTCGTCTCCCCTGGAGATTCACGAGTAGAAAGCAAAAAAAAATTTTTCAATCCGTTAATTAATAAATTTTTCGGAGCGAGTTGATTGAAATAAAACATGGTTTTTATGCCACAAAACTAACATGTTTTTTGTTTTTTCGAATTTCGATTTTCGATTTTTGACCATGAGATCACGAGGCGGACAATACTTTTACAGTTTTTCGAGCGCCTGTCGCCTTATTGATTGAAGCTCCTCAATTTCAGACATAAATATATGCGCGGTATACTAATTTGTGACATAAATATATGCGCAATAAACATACACGTACTTATATATGTATAATAATCTCACATGTCAAAATATGTAAATTCAAATAAATACTTTCTCTACTAATCAGTCGCCATTCTCATGGTATTTTCAGAGCAATCTGTTCCTCGAGAACTTGAAAATTCCAAAACTCACCCCCACATCTTCTTCTTGAACTTCTCTCCCAGCGTGCGAAGAACCTTGAGGTACTCGTTTCGGCAATCCGATTGGCAATCAAGAATATGGGGCAAAATGGACACCACGCAGAGTGGTTTATCTTTGCAAGCTTCTTCGAAGGAAGCCTCGTCCACCACTTGGGTGACTTCCGGAGCTGGCACGCTTTCAGACAATTTTTCGAGAGCCCAATTGACGATGTCATTGGCAGTGCGACCGCCGTCATAATCAGACACCGAGTCCGAGTCTTTCTTGCCCGGGGCAAAGAATTTGATCGTAGGGTATCCTCGGACTTCGTATTGACTTGCCTGAAATCAATTACATAAAATGATTTATGTGTTTCACAAGTTCCAAGTGTTTAAAAATAAACGAAAAAAATTTAATTCGATTAACTCAGAATCATCATTTAAATATTATCAACTACTATTTGAAATTGTATGTTTAAAAGTGTTTGGGTATGTCAGGAAATGTTTGTATATTTTTGGGTATTTTCAGAAGTGCTTGGGTATGTTGGAAAATGTTCGGGAATGTTTGGGTATCGTTGGAAATGTTCGGGTATCGTCGGAAATGTTCGGGTATGTTCGGGTATAATCGAAATTGTTCGAGTATGTTTACATATACAAAATATCACAAAACGTCACAAAATCAAAAAAAAGTTGTTTCTATCGCCTCTCAGAATATTACCCAATACTACTTTTCACTTCAATCTTGGGTGAAAATGAAAAACGAATTTTTTTTCCTTTTCGTTTGATCCAAAACGTTTGGTATTTCAGGCACATATGCTTCATAGATTTTTCGTGAGATCCTGCAAAACTACAGTTACAAAAATCAATTGTACCTTAATAGTGTGAACGGTTGCATCCAAAGCTCCCAATTTCACTTTTCCTTTCAATTGGCTCGCAGCAGAGGCCCAAGCTGGGGCCAAGTTTTTACAATGACCGCACCATGGGGCGTAGAATTCCACCAACCACATGTCGTCTGAGCGCATGACAAGTTTTTCGAAATTATCGTCAGTCAATTCGACCACATCTTTGGAGTCCTGGAACATTTAGAATCATAATTTTTAAATTCAATGAAGCGTAAATATTTTTATTAGGTAATGGGGAAGAATAAATTGAAAATAAAGCCTTAAAATATGATAACAATATAGCTGCGGAGAATTATTTTTACCTGAGCAGATTTTATCACGAAATCAAACAAATTATGAAACTATTTAAAAATATACAGAGTCTTAAAAGTCTTCACAATACGAATTATAAGATAGTGTGGTGAAATAAATAAATAATTATTTATAATTATTGGTATGTGTATTAGTGTTTTCAGCATTTTATATAATTTTAAGTATTTAAATACTTTTTTTTATATTCATATACAGAATATGTATGTATAGTAATAAAATCAATAAAATATGAACTCGTGATATGCAGTAATTTCTTACTAATTTTGTTTATATTTGCTTTGAATTTCAAGAGATCCCAGCTTTACATCAATTTAGAAAAAATCCCAGTTTCTTAACTAGCAATCCATTAGTGAGTGAAAAAGAAGGTTAAATTGAGATCACTTTAAATAGAATCTCTTGAAATAGAAATTGCTAGACGAAAAATTCTTCGGCACCTTGGAATCGCTGCCGCTGCTGCTCTTTTTTCCACCAAGAGCTGCTCGTACTTTTTTGGTGGCTGCATCAAGACCCGCGTCGACGATGCCAGCCACCGATCTGGCTCCATTGTAATCCTCGGGCTTCTTTTTATCAGCACCAAAGATTTTGATCGTTGGGAAGCCCCGAATATTGTACTCCGAACCCAAGGATTTGTGCTCGTCGGCATTCACCGCTCCGACTTTTACAACGCCCTGGGAAAGTTTTTCAAGTTTACTTTACAAGATCTTTTCAGGCATCTTGAAATTACTGTTAAATTCTTCGTCATGATAAATCATCTCTCGCAAATTGAATTAATCAAATCATCAACATATTAAATAGTAACATGTGTTTACTGTTTTCTGAATGAACATTTTTTTACTTATTGAATAGTCATTTATGCCAGTGAAATAAAATTCATTGTGCATCATGTTGTTTTTGATTTTCAATAAAATTATTATTGCATGGTCAAAATATACAAATAAACATAAATTTTGAAATATTCAAATTTTAAGATATAAGTATAGTAATTTGCTTTCTGAATCGTATGCTATATATAGCTATATTTCATTTTTCAAAAAAAAAAAAAGTTTGTCAAGGAATATTTTTTTATGCCCATCCAAATCAACTTTGATAGCCTTTTTTTACTATTGATTTTTTATTTTTTACTTTTTTTTTATTGTTACTATTATTTTTTACTATTTTAGTTAGTAATTTTAAACTATTTCATAGTAACTAAAATCCTACTAATGTACTAATTCAAATAGTAATAAATCACTAAAAAACAGTCAAATTTGACTGGTTTAATTGGAAAGAGCATGATCTAAAATATTTTAAGAAATACTTGCTTTGGTGTAATCGAAAAAACGTACATCTTATTTTAAGTATGAAATATTTCTTAATGTCAGTAAGGCTAAAGAATTTTATTTATTTAGCAGTGAATTGATATGCACAATTTAAAGATAAGGCAAAAGTTCTGTAAATTTAATTTTTTTAGATGAATTTAATTTTTCATATCAATCACGTAAATTTAGGAAATTTCAAAACACTATCACATAGTATTATCAAGTTCTAAAGTTCATCGTTGCAAATTTTCGATTGTTTCATAATTATGCACAAAATTCATGATGTTCAATTTTGAAAAAAAAAAGAATAAAAATTTGTATTATTTAAATGGTTACACCTTTTCATCCTTATTAGACAAAACTTTTTGAAAAAAAAATTGAGTAATTTTTCAAATTTTCTTTGGAAATACATTCAAATTATGAGTATTTTTAAAAGTAATCAAAGTAAAAAATAATAAAAATCATTACTTTGAGCGCTGTAGCTGCTTTTTCGTAATCTGGCTTCAATTGTTGGCAATGCCCGCACCAAGGGGCGTAAAATTCGACGATCCAAATTTCATCACCCTGCATTACTTTATTTTTGAAGTTATTGGGTGTCAAATCAATGACATTGGAACTAGAGGAGTACATGGAAAGCACCCCAGTTGTTGATGCTAATATCAGCATCGATATACCTAAACAAAATTTTTTTTCTATTCATATTATTGTTCGTTTCATAATTTAGGAAAAATCTTATATAAAAAATATTCTGGCAAAAAAACACATTGGAAGAACCGTAAAATTATTTTTCAATAACTGTTTAATATTCGTAAAAAATCTTTTATTATTTTTAGCAAACAGGAAATTTTGAAGTTGACAGAGGGAAAAAGGGGGGGGGGAATTTCATGAAAATAATTTTGGAAATTTTCTTTTTCAACCTTCATAACTTCAACTTCACTTTTTTATTTTTTTCACTTATCCAAGGAAAAAAATTTGCATCGTTTTCTCTACTTTCAGTGTCCATGTAAATTAGAAATTTTCGAATATTTATAACTAAATTGTGATTAAATTATTGCATACTCATGAACTTGAAAGGTCATCAAAATAAATTGCAAAATTGAGATCAAAAGGTCTATTTCATCTGAAATACTGTCTGAAATGTAATTAAAAAGCAATTTCATTCACCACACTTGTTAAAAAAATTACTGTGTAATTACAATATTATCTTCATCACGAATTTTCAGCGCTTCTATATAAATATCTTTTTACTCTCACAACAGCACAGAAATACACTACATATTATATTGAACATACTAAATTATGAATTGAAAATGGTTATAAATTTGTGGGAAAAAGATTTTTTTTCATAAAAATTATATTTATATAGGGTTTTTATGATTATGAAATACATAATTGCAGAAGTACAATGAAAAAATATATATGATTCAATTCTGAAGTATTCGTAACTTTTGGGGGTGTTGCTAATAAGAATGAGTACAGATTTAAATCAGAAAAATTTTGAAATGCATTCATGAAACGAAATTTAATATTTTTAGATGAAATTGTAATTCTTAATATCTGAATAGTGATTTAGAAGCTTCAAAAATTAGAAAAATATCATTTGAAAATTTGCAAGATTCATGAAAATTTAATGGAATTATTTTTATGAACAAAATTATAATTGTCTGAATGAGAGCTTTTTATCTCATGTTTTCAGAAATATTGATCAGAGTACTCAATACTTTAATTTCGGTACTGTAAGATTATTTAATTCCGTCCTATTTTTATAAAAGTTAAATATAAAAATGAATCCAAAAACTGAACTGAGTATTTGCAGAAATAATAATAATGTATATTCAAATATTCAAATGCAAAAATATTCAAAGATATAGAAATATTATAATATTATAATGTTATATAATTATTTATAATTAATATTATAATATTATATACATATAGAAATATTATAATAAAAAATATTCAAGATGCACAAAATATTCATATTAATTATTAATTGTACAAAAAATTACTTTTTTCTAAATGAAGAAGTAGGTATGTGTTCTTTTTTTTATAAATTCATTCATTGTACTCAATTTTCTAGTTTCAAAAACAGGGTGTCACAAATTCTCATATACAAAAAAAAAAAAAAAAATGGCAGATTCCTTGCAAAAAATTCAGATTTTTTCCCCTGCCATTTTTCATAAAACTCAAAATCAAAAAGGTTATTCAAGTTTGAAATTTAAACAATAAATACGCTTTTTCTACAAGTGGGGATAAAAACCACTGATCAAAATTTACCTAAATTTTTTCATTATTTTCTAAGTCGAAAAGTCATTAGCTACTTTTTACAAAACTCAAAACCAAAAAAGATATTCAAGTTAAAATTTTAAACTGATCAGATTCGCTAAATTTAAAACTGTAAAATCTTTTTCGATTTTGATTTTTGTGAAAAGTGGCAAAGGACTTTTCAACTCAGAAAAGTAAGGAGAAAATTCGGGTAAATTTTGGTTAGTAGTTTCTGTACCCACTCCTCGTAAAAACGCGTTTATTGATTAAGTTTTGAACTCAAATGTTTTTTTTATTTTTAGTTTTTCAAAAAATGATAAAGGAAAAATTGTCTTACATTTTTGCAAGGAGTTTGATATTTTTTTTTAAACGAGAATTTGGGACAACCTGTATATTTGAACTTCCAGATTTTCGATCTCAAATATTGATACTCAACAATTTTTTTGATTTCTACATCTTTATATTAGAATATTTGTTAAGAACTTAATTGTATAATTCTTTCTATCTTTACCTCTGTATGTGACAGTATTTTTGGAAAATTAATACAAATTTTATTTATTTAATTTATTTATTAAATTCACTATCTAGTAAAATTTCATAAATTCCAGTTACACATGCTATTCAAATTAAAATGTTTAAAATACTTAATACTTATATTTTACGTCTGCATTTAACAATTTTTCTATTTTCTATATTCTATCTTTTACTGTTAATTTTTTACCTATAACTGTAATTAAAAACTTGATTTACATTTACGTTTCTAACTTGAAAAGTTGAACGTTTTAGATATCTGTAAATTTTTTTTTGTATTTCTGTAAACCTTAATTTCAATTACTTGGTATTCGGACAAATATTTTGTTTTCTTAATTAATATTATGTTAATATATTCATCATTAAAATCATTATAAAAATACCAAAAATTTAAAGTTTCAAATATCAAGCTACTTGAATTACATTTTAAAATTGTGTTTTCAAATTCAACTATTTACTTATAGTGTAAAACCAATACAATTTTTTTTTTATTTTTGACCTTTTTATTACACATACCTATTATATGAAAATACACAATAATAAATATATAATACATTTAATTATACTTTTGAATAGATCATTTTATTTTCAGAAAATCTGAAATTTGAGTCAACGCTTTTTAGAGTTATTTTTCGTGATTTTAAAACGTTTTTATTTTTCATTTTAGTTGTATTTCGTATGAAATTGTAATTCTAGATATATTTATGTGACATCAAATTTCTAGGTATTTTAACAAATCGTAATTTTCCATAACATTTTACAACTAATTGCAGCAAGTAAATTTTAATATTTTCAATAATTAAATATTAAATTTTAAGTACTACATTTTTGGATAAATATTTTCTTGAATTTTATTGTCAGTACATTTACTACTGGAATTTTTATAAAAATTTGAAGTTCGAAGTTTCGAGCTTTTTATTAATTCTCATTCTGCTTTTTTAATTATTGACTATTGACTTATATTCTTTGTACATTTCAGTGTCTAGATATTCTAACGAATCGTAATTTTCCGTAAAATTTTACAGCCAATTACAACAAATTTTAATACTTCGCAGACGCCTACATTTTTTTGCAACATCTGCCATTTTTCCGGCAGGAAATTTCCTCGGTTCGTTTTTAAATTTGAGCAAACTACAATTCATTGCAATTCTAAAATGATACATAAATGAGGTAAAACATTTTTTTTACAGTGTCAAAACTACAGGAAATTAACGCTTCTCAAATTCAAAAAGCCGGCACAATCAATCGGTTTACGAAAAAGCATAAACATTTATGAAAATGCTACTTACTTATCGTTGACATTCCCATAGCGTACGTTGTTATTCCAAGAGATCGAAACTTTCACTATATTTTAACGTAGGCAAACACAGTTTTATTACCACTTTGGTCCCACAGCTACTTCCAAATAAAGTAAAATAATGGAATTGAATGGAATTATCTGTCTTCAACGCGATTGTTTTTACGTGGGCATACGTGGGCATAGCTTGTGCTGCCGCATTTGACAGTACACGTAAAGCACTTTCATTGGCTGCTGAATCGACTCCAAAAGTCCAAAAGTATACGTTTTATACCTATATAGGTTGATTCCACTGTGCAACAAGGACAAAGTTATCTTTTATATTGTATGTTAGAAAGAGAACGAAGATAACCAACAATCGTAGGTCGGGAATAAAAAATACATATAAATATGTTACAAGTATTGTTTATTTTGGAAATATTTTTTATATTTTAATCTGACATTTTGTATTTGGAGGTGAAAACATAAATATTACGACATATCGATGATATATCGATTTTAATACTTGCTGTTTATTGTTAATTAAATATTTCAACATGCGTTTAGCTATATACATTTAATAAATAAATATTTGCTAATTTTTTATTTAAAAAAATACTTTTTTGTTTGAAACGAATTTCGTTATTCTCGTTATTCCGATTTTATATAATAACGGAAAAATATCGATATTTCGATATATCGATATGACAAGGACAAACACATATTTTGCTTAACGTTAGAATAAGACCGACAATCGATATTTATGAACACTGAACGACCCTAATTACTCATGACACCGGCAAACAGATGATTATATATGTGTTTGTTTACTATTATTGTTATTATTGATTGTTATCATTACTGATTACCGATTCACTATGTAGCGTCTGTTGCTGTCAGTTGACCGTTAAAAACCGTCAAATGGATTGAGAAATAAATCGCAAGCCGGGCGTGAAAAAGTCTGCAACTTTTGTTTGTTCACATAAAAAATGACGTGTTTAATACATTTATTGTGTGACTCACACGACAATATATAAAACGTTTGCAATCACCGTAAATTTCGAGGTTATATCCAAATGCCAAATTAGGTATTTATTTATTTTAAATTCAGGGTTTTTCTACACGTCTCAACGACTTTCGAAAATGGCGCATAATTTTTTGATTGCTGTGTGAAATAGTGTTTTTTTATTGAATAAAATATTGTTCTGTGCAGGTTGAAAAATATCGGTTCTTTTTTCTTGAGCTTTAGGAATATATTTATTGAAAATGGAGGAAGTTATGAAAAATTTGAAGGAATGCAACAACATTCGTTATCCTGCTTACAGGATGGCTTCAAAAATGCAAGTTTTGCAGCGAGAATTGAACAGTGAGTCGAACTTAGCAAATAAATCAAATACTTATAGTTGTCTATGGAATGGGAATAGTTTTGAATATTATTATTGGAACATTATAATCATTTCTACACTTTCTGATTTGTTGATTATAAAACAAATATCTGTTTTATCTGTAAAATTGTTATAACTTTCAGCCATGTTCATCTACATTTATTGATTTATGTATTAGCATATTACATATTTTTATTACTTTGTATCTTTAAATCTTGAATTGCTTTTTACTTACCTTTTGTAGTATATATATTCATTGCAATTTTCAAAAATGAAATAACCTTGAAAAATCCACCACAATTTTAAAAAATCTGAAGTTTCAGAAAATCTTTAATGTCGAAATTTCTTTGAAATCAATTGATATTAAGGGGGTATTCCGGTTTTTCATGCTATAATCGTTCATTATTTCAATATGATGAATTTTAATACATAAAAATAAATACTCAATGGATATGGTTTTATTTTGCGTTTATTGCAGGACCTAAACTTTACAAAAAACTTGTTGAAAATTGTTGTTGTTATGAGGGCTTGAAGTTAACCTTTGAAAATCATTCTTGGCAGGATTGCGTCCGTTTGAGTTATCCGAAATTAACTAATGAGTTGTCATTTAACTCAGGAAAATAGCCGTTACAAAATGAACTACGCTTATCAATATCTAATTATTCGTTAAAAAATGGCGGCTTATGACAATTTTTTTTCTAATTTTTCCTTTCTTTTTTTAGTTTTTTTTACTAAAAATTATAGTTAATTGTTTTGTATCGCCACAATCATAGTTCATCTTTTTTGTTTAATCATAGCGAATAATTTGATATATCACTCATTAAATTCTGTAAGACCATTTTCGAGAAATCTTGCCAAGAATGATTTTCAAAGGTCAACTTCAAGCCCTCATAACAACAACAATTTTCAACTTTTTCTTTAAATCCAAGTTTTTGTAAAGTTTAAATCCTGCAATAAATGAAAAATTAAACCGTATCCATTGAGTATTTATTTTTATGTATTTAAATTCATATTGAAATAATGAACGATTATCGTGTGGAAAACTGGAATACCCCCTTAAATTTATGATTTGTCCATTATGAAGGTAAAAGAAAAATGTAGTTTTTAAAGATGGCTCAAATTTTGTAGGTATAAAACTTTAAATTCGACATTGTGATAATCTTTGACTAATAAATTGAATAATAGAGATATTTATTTGTTTGAAATTAGATTCTGAATTATTTCCAAAACTAAAAATTGAAAGAGTAATCAGTGAACAACGTTGTCACTGAAATATAGAAAAAGAGATTCATTTATTACAAAACTGTAAAATTAAAAATTTGCAATACTTCCAAATTACATGAATATAAATGCTACTCTTAAAAATTATGGATGTTTTAAAATTTGTAAATATCTCCTCTGCAAATTCAAAAGCGCATGAATTTCAAGTTGAAAAGAAAATTTTTGAACATTGAATTTCTTTGAAATTATTCAGTTATGGTTTTTCAGACTCGACTGTTAAAAATTCTAACAAAAAAGAATCTTTCATTATTCTTCAAGGTAGTGGAGTTTTGATTTAAAAGTTTTTCCAAATTTGAACTTACAAATAAATTAACTTGGACTTTTTTATGTTCCTAACACTCCTATACAGATCAGAATTATTCACATAATTGAATATCTACTCAGAATTTTCAAATATCTGGTTTTGGTTACTGGTTTTTGAAACTCTAATATTTTTACACTTTGTATTATACGCCTGTCAGGCAATTAACAATTTTCAGAGCTAATAACCAAGGATAGCTGATAAATATGGGCAATTACTAAAAAATTGGCATCAAATGTTCCTTTTTTCTTTTTTTCCTCCTTTTGACGATATAATTTATAGTTTTTTTTTCAAGAACCTCCATAATTTTAACTTATATAAATTATTATAAACACATATCAAACATCTAAAACAAACTTTTATCCACAAAATACAATGTATTTCAGTTATTAGACCCACCAATTATAAGAATAAATTTACATAATAGTATATTCCTTAACTAGTGTGGGAAAGTTTTTTTAACGAGTGTGAAGGTTGCAACGCGAGCCGTAGGCGAGCGTTGTAATCAGGCTCGTTAAAAAAACTTTTCTACACTAGTCAAGGACCATATTTTATTCAACAACGTGAAGAAATGCGAGTTTTATAAGTTACAAGCGTGGGAGAAATGAGCGTTGAATAAAAGAAATTTCCAGTCACTATTATAACTTAATGTATTTTCTGTGTTAGAAAATAAAATGTTTTTTTTTTTTAAAGATAAATTTTTCTCCTGTATTTTACAATTAATAGGTACTATGATTTTTTTTCGTCAAAATAATAGGGCTCTAGAGAACCTTTTTTACTTTCATTATTTTACTTAGTAATACAATAATTTTCTGTATAAAAAATGAAGAGAAAAATCTTCCTTAAAATCAATAATACTGCTTTTTCAAGTGCAACACGTGCAGCTGGATTTAGTTGCAGGCGTTTTCGAATGCCACAGATTGTCAGTCACCGAAAATTCTCTTAGTTTGGACGTCTATGAGATAGAAGATGTCCTCTCAGACATATACTTTGCTGCTCAAAAGGATACCAAAGTCAAATTCAGCGTCAGTCAAGCAAGCAAACTCGGAGTCAATTACATTTGCAAATTGTTCAGCAAGTAATAACTCTCATAATATACTTTTTGTTCATTAGTTCTCAGAGTATCTTTTGTCAAACACAAAAAAAAATAACCAGAAGAGTTTTGAGAAAAATGTGTAAATTCTAGAACTGATTGCTGATACTGAATTTAAAAGGGTTCAGATTACACGTTTATATTCCAAATTTATCTTATAATTTAATTAGTAAGTTTAATCACTTGTTTTCCTGATAAATCAACAAGGAAACTATTGTCAAATACTTTTATTTGTTTAGGCAATCAAATGACAACATTTCAGTGTTTTCGATCAAAGTAGCATTGACATTAATATGCTGTGGCAAATTGGAAGACAAATATGGCTACTTGTATCATGAATTAGCCGATCATAATGCTTGTTTGTCACGAACAGCGTTGTACACAATGTTGGTTAATGTTTGCAAAGTCACAGAAATGCTCGAAGAAAACGCAACTTTCGGTTGTCACCTCATACAACCGAGCATTGATGATTGTTTTCAAGAGGTAAATTTCGTATTGGATTTTTAAATCTTTCTGAAATTTTCCAAGGAAAGAAATACAATCACATATTTAAACAATTAAAAAATATTAGATAATTTTTTTTGTTACTTGTGACAGTGAATTGAACTATTTCAGTCTCCTGGTTGTCTCGGTATATCAGAAGCCCAGTTTGCTTTGTGGCTTAAGCAAGAACCATTTTTACTCATTTGGATATCGACTTTCAATAGACTGAAAACTGCAGAAAATGGTATTTTTTCTGTCTCCAGTATGAGTGAAGATTTTGAAATAAAACAATCTCCTATTCACGTTACAAATTTTTTTAGTAACTCACGAAATAAAATGTTCCACATGCAAAACAATGCCTCTCAAAGGTCCTCGGTACTCTTGTTTGAGATGCGGGGATTACCATCAATGCCAAACATGTTTTCTTCAGGGAAGAACATCAAGCAAGCACAAATTGAAACATCCTGTTCGTGAACATTGCGTGCCGGTAAATAGATCAGATTAAAAAAAAATTCATTTTCAAGTATCCCAATTGCGAAACTATTTTTACAGACGAATGAAAAAGAAGTTTCCAAAATGTTAATGAAACTTATCCGGAGTAAACTCCGATTATGCATGACCCAAGTTCCTCCGAACCAAGTGGAAGCGCAACCTTCTGGAACCAAAATGTAAACCACTCTATAGAATCGAACAAGAGTCGATTTTTCCAAAAAAATTTGATTACAGAAAAGTAAATATCGGATGTTCAAATTACAGAAATGAAACCGTGCAAGCTGAAAACGTTGCATGTAAATTATTTAATGATCCGCAAGAAGAGCTTCAGAGCATTATTCACCAATTGGAAAAACAAAACAAGCAGTTACAAGTTGAATTGCTTGGGATCAATGACGCGAAAGCTGAAAAGTTGCGGATGCACAAAACTGCTGTCAAACTTCAACTGGAGCGTTTAAAAGAACTCAAAGTAAAGCCAGTTTCTGTTTTCCAAAAACCTTTGATGGTTTCTTCAAAACTTATGCGACTTATTTGCCTTGTTTAGAACTGTTTATTCACCCGATCTCCTGAGGTTATGGAAAACTTGAACATGATTCAGAGCACGCCAATGGTGCGTCCATTGACGTCCAAAGTGAGGCCTTTGCCATTAGCATTTGAACTGAGCCCCATAATTTGTCAAGATACAGCTAATTGCAGCGAGGAACAAGGAAATACTCTTGTTTCTGAAGTCCAAGGAGATGAAGGACTGGCGACGAGTCTTCAAGTCACGGATGCGTCCATAGGTTTACTTCCCAACAGCGAAATCAATTTGAGTACTTGGATTGGAGGTAAACACCTAGTCATAAAACATTAACGTAACATAACTAATCAAAAGGTGTGATGAGCACACAGAGCCAAATAAAGATTTTCAATTTATTTTTGTGATTTTTTGATCAATATTTTGACAAGTATCTGATCCTCATCAGGATCCTTATAAAAAAGTTTCTTATATGAAGAAATCTTACACAACCAATCATTAAACACATATTATAACATAATCCATGTTATACGCTCCTTTTCTGTCCATTATATCATATCTTCGAAAACGATCATTTTTGGAGCTAATAATCCACAAAGGGGATAAATACGAAACAAAAACAACTCTCTTTCCAAGCTTTCGGCCTTTATTCAGCCCTCATCAGGAAAATTATGTGTAACAACGTCATTATTCAGAAAAAATCAGCTGGTCATAAATCTTAACGTGTAAAAGCCATCTTCGTCATATTACATTTTAAACGCAGTACAAACGAGCAATGATGATCGTTTGCACGAAAAACCCATTTACCACAATATAGTAGACACTAATACCTTTCAAAATATGAAAAGAAAAAATCAAATTTTTGAAAATTTTGAATGAGAACCTCCCCTTAAGGGTATAAACTATTTTTTTAATAAAACATAACTTTTCTTGCTAGGAGGAGAAAGAACGACGATTGGACGCAACGATAGCGGTTTTTCTCAGTGGATGACGTCAATGGAAAATGATGGTCACGTTCGGGAAGTCAGGGACAAGGTAAAATCGAGCGAGCACAATTGGGCGTCGTTCGCTGGACCTTCCCCAGTTGCGGGCATTTTGCCTAATGCAGTGTCT
The DNA here is from genome assembly GCA_030522825.1 of Platygaster orseoliae. Lineage (NCBI taxonomy): Eukaryota > Metazoa > Arthropoda > Insecta > Hymenoptera > Platygastridae > Platygaster > Platygaster orseoliae. Next base: position 13,900 of record JAPYZL010022949.1, read on the forward strand.
ACTTTGCAACTGGCTGAAAAAAATTCGCAGCACAGCAGTCTCCAAAATGTCCAGGGCGATTTAAAAGACATTTTGGACAGGCTGCAAAACATGGTTTCCAATGATACCACTTGCGACGATACATATGCTACAGATAAAGAAACAGAAAGAACTTGTTTCATCTGAACCATTGTGCAATTTTGTTGAAAATTATCGGTGATTAATGTCTGTAATAAGCTCTTTTTTTGAGAACCTAAATTTTTACATTTGAAGCAATAAGACTTGATCTCGTGTGCAAACTGCTTTATTACGCTTTAGTTTTTTTATATTTTGCACTGGCTGAACTTATAAAAGTTCGAGCTTCATATGAATGCAGCGATAATTGAAAATCTCTAAAAAGTTTATGTCAATGTGACATTTATAACTTTTGAATATCCCGGTGTACTATTCTTTAAGAAATATATCTACTGTGGCATAAATTAAATTTTTACATGATTAGACTTGAAATTTGTGTAAGGTAATTGAAATACACTTGTTAAACAATGCAATTGTTTAAATTTATTTCTCCATAATTGATATTTACAATGTAACAAATAAGTTATCATTCTTAAAAATATAGAGAAATGAATACAGTATATATGTAAATGTTATCAAATAATGTATATCGACTTTTTTCACTTCGGAAGAATAATTTTCGAACTTCAGAGGGAAAAAATTTAAGTAATAAAATCATTGCTAGACTATTTTACATTTAACTCGCCTAAAATTTCACATCGTAAATTTTTGAAAAAAATTCAAAACATTGAACTTACATTTTTTGTGTGGAAAATTGACACTATTTAAAAATCAAGGAATTATTTATGGCAACATGAAACAAAGGAATTTTTCCAATTACATTACAAAGCAAAAAAAAAGCTTCTCTCTGTGTAAATTTTTTGGTAAATGCTCTGTGAATTAATGCTTCTTTGCCATTGCTATTCCCAGGCCCAAAATGCTTGCAACACCAACAATGATTCCTCCAGCCATAGCGAGACCAAGTAGTCCCTCTGTAATAAAAGGTTTTCATAAAGTTTAAATTTCTGTTCAAGAAATCTTTTCCTGTTGTTTTTATAACAATACAGAAAATTATGACAAGAATGCAATTTTTTATTCAATACTATATAAACTTGTTTAAATTAACGTTACAAGTTTTTGTGGTATTTAAGTTTATATCACACCTGAATGTCAACAACATGCTACATAACTCGAAGGAATCAAGTTTTTCAAAACCTGTTTTCATTATATTTAAATTTAATTCTTCAACATCAAACTGAATGAACTTAATAATCAACAGGAAGATAAAAAATCGCTGCGTTTAAAATTTACCTCGCTCCATTTTTTTCTTAATTGAGGTTTCCAAAGTTATTACTTGTCGATTGCCAGGTTCAATTTGCAGGAATGCTTTAAGATAAGCCAATGCTTTGCTGTACTCCTAAAAAATGTTGAAAATTATAAAAGTTGTCGAAATAAACCTGCAATAGATATTTTTAATATTTTATCAAGTTGCGTACTTTTATTCGAGCATTTCCAATTGCTAAATAATAAAGACAATCTCGTTTGTCGGACTCTCCAGAATTGTTGAATAAATCTTCCAATAAAATAATGCCTTTTTTTACATCTGCTGGGTATTTACTTCGTACAAGGCACCAAGCGTACTGGAATTGTGTTGCACTTGTTACGGCATTTTGCTTTACTTGATCATTGTATGCAATTTCAAATTTCTGCAAGAGAAGAAAAACAAAATGGAATTTCACGTCAATTTCATTTATAAATAAAGAAATAAAATTTTTATAAATTTTATAAATTTATAAATTCTAATCTGTAATTATTGTTCATTGGTTATTCTTAAAGAAAAAAGTTATTAGACATAATAATAAAGCGAATGAATGTAACTAGAATTAAGTGAAATTTTGAAAAATATGCAAGATATTGTCAAAGTATTAAAAAGGAAATTTATAATACGAAACTTTTATAAAAACTGTATTTTTTCAAATTTTTTGTATATAAGGTAATTTAAAAGTTTGAAAAATGAAGCTTAAAAATTATGAAATTTTGATAATGGAAATAACTTCAATTAGGAAATGTGTGAGAAAATAGCAATTATAATTGAACTAAATAATTGAAACATTTATTTATATTATGGTAAATTTCGATCCTTGGAGTCAATGTTGTTTAATTGAGGTAGATTAATGATATGAATCTTCTCTTTTCATGTTCTTTTATTTTTTACATTGCTAGCTTTCGACCAAACAAAGGTTGGTCAAAAGCTAGCAATGTAAAAAATAAAAGAAC
>JAPYZL010022954.1:0-19345 GCA_030522825.1 Platygaster orseoliae
GAAAATCAACACGAAGGGGGTGCATTTCCGACACGGCGCACCGCGCCGTCTGTCGGAAACAAAACTACTCCTAGGTAATAAAAATCAAAAACACGCATTCAAACTCGCCGTCTGTCGGTAATAAAAATCAAAAACACGCATTAAAACGCGACGCCCACATCGAAATGAATCGCCGGTCGGAAATGCACGTCCTTTGCGTTTGTTTTCAAGTGCAAGAAGCACCTTCTTTGAGCATGTTTTGCAAAAAAAATATTTTAGCGATTTCGGAGATTTTATTTCGAAAATTTTAGTTATTCCGAACATTCCGTCAAAATTTGAAAAATGTAGAGAATTTTAGAAATGTTGAATGTTTTTATATGGACTTAAAAATAAAAACTTCCAATCCTGCAAAATTTGTCGAATTAAAAAAATTAAATTTATTTCAGTTTTTCAAAAAAGTTAGAAAAATTGAAAACACTAAAAGGATTTTCAAGGTTTTTAGAATGAATTTTAAACTTACAGCACAGTTCAAATTACAAAAAATTAAAATTGAAAATGAATTAATTGATCAAAATTGGAGAAAATTATAAATTTATCGAAAATTTTAAGTTGAGAAAAATATGAATTTGCAAGTTTCATAAATACAAAAATTTTCAATCTACTTCAGATTAAAAATTGAAAGTATCTGGAAACTGAAAATTTTTGAATTTGTGAAAATTTTTCAAACTTTTCAAGAACGTGAAAAATTTCAGAATGTTCCACTTTTTCATAATTCAAGTTTGAAAAAATTGTTATATGTTTTATAATTTCCAAAATTTTCAAAATCCTCCAATTTGTCAAAAATTCTTAACATTTTAGTGCATTGAGAAAAAAATCCGCTTCTTCCAACACGATCCATCGTGTTGAGCGCTTAAGTTTTGGCCTAACACAACACGATGCACGGTTTAGGATTACACGATGAATGAAGAATACCATCCAGTAAACCCAATACTTTGTTCGTTTTGAGCCAACACGATTATTGTGTTGACTGTGACGAACCAAAAGAATTTTTTCCATTGTAACACGTTTTAGGTTTGAGCTAACACGATTCAATCTTGGCACAACACGATCGACGTGTTGCAAAGGTTCACGAGCAGTATTCATGTACTCATCACACTAAGCTCGTGTTGGGAGAAGCGGATTTTTTTCTCAGTGTGTATGAAATTTTAAAATTCTATTTTCTTAGTTTATATTTAAACTATTACTTCAGATTTATTAGTTTAAATGTTTAATTATATAATTTTTTTTTCATAACAATAAAGTGAAAATCAAATGAAAAATCAAAAATGAAATATTTAGTTTCATCATTTGATTTATTTTTCAATAAATTGAAAAATTTTATTAATTTCATCTATTGAAGAATGTGTATTTTTTATAATTCATATAAGATTATTTTTCTTAATTTTTTCATCTTTATATATGTTCTTTATTTATTGTTCTTCATAATTTATATAATTTTTTATCCTTTGGAAACTACAAACTGAAAACATTTTTTTTGTTTCTTCTTTTCAAGGTTTCGAACTTTTATTAGGCCCTCATCATGAAAATAATATCATTATGAGACATTTATATTTTTCTTATGTTATAAAAACAGACTTTATTTTATATAAAAAAAATATAAATTTTTAATAATCAACATCTGCAATTCTACATAAATTAATATTCACAGCTGTTTCAGATTTGCCTAAATCGAAGAATTTACATAACTACAATGTGTTAAAATAAATTCAATTTATATTTTTATATAATTTAAATTAAATATAATAATTTATATAATCAATTATATATTTTTATTATGATATGTTACATTATATTTTATTATATTATTTAGTTAATAAAATAAAAAATCAAATCGAAGAATTTACATAACTACAATGCATTTTTTTTAAATAAAAAATATTTTTTAAATGTAAGAATAAAAAATTACCATTTTCAATAAATTTAGAAAAAATTTCTCACTATCCAATGCATTTCAAGTTTCTTTTTTTTTAAATATTCATACATATGTTTCATTGACCATTTCGAAACATTTATAGCTTCACATATGTCAAAATTCGTCCGCTCGTTTTCGCCAACGATTAATCCCGAATTCGCTTAAAATTCCAGTAGCTTTTTTGAGCGAAAACGTGCATTTTTGCGAATATCTCTGAAAGGAATAGAAGATAAAGGGAGCGCATGCAGAATGAGCGCACAAAGGAATAAAGAGAGATGACAACAGCCCGCGGAAGGTCCTTGAACTTGCGTATTTTTCCGCAACTCTCTCCGAAAATTCGCACAAAATCACGTATGGGAGAAATAAACGTTGTTATTTTTCTCTCGCCGTGCAAGGATTACAGTTATTTTACGGGGTCGACGCTCGTTGCTGTTGTCGTGTTGTTGTTTTGGCGACTCACCAGATGATTTTACCAAAGTGCACGAAAGTCGATGGTTTTGACAAGAACGGTAATCCAAAGGAATCGCAAGTTCCGGTTCAACGGTGACGAACAATAAGGCGATATTTCCGTGTTAATATTCGTCGCTGGAGGAGGAGTAGGGTCAAGTTAGGGCCTTTTTTGGACAACGGCGCACAACACTAAAAACGCACTTTACCGTCGTTTCAGCGATCCAACGCGACCAAACGCGAACAAGAAATATTCCGGATTTTTTGTAATATTCACAACATGCCGCGCTGTCGCGCGCTATCGAAAAATCACACGGAACAGAAAATTGAAGAATCTGAAATTGTCTGAAATGAGGAGCTGACGCACACATACACACTAATGCGAAAATATTGGACATACGCAGGCGCAATGCAGTGAAAGTCGTTACGGATTCGCGACTGTTTTTTTTGCTATTTTTATTAAAGACAATCACTAGGGCAATTGTATTTTGAACAAATTTGAATTTATTTTTCAATTGAGAATTTCGTACTGCGAAATCACAATTTTAAAATATAACGGTTTATTGAAAAATTTCTTCTTCTCTCTTCCACACGTAGAAAAGAGAGAGAAAAAACTCAGTTTGATTCTCTCTCTCTTTCTCTCTCTTACACACACACACTCTTTACCAAGTATACCATCCTTGCCAAAAGATCCGTTTGTTTTTAAAATTTTTCATTACTGTCACTGATTATTTAATCATATTCAATTCATATTATTTAATCATCATTATTCAAATTGTATTTGAATGGTATACTAACGTATCCAAAACTTTCACTTTGTACAATTTTGTGCAAATTTTATTTTGACAATACCTCTCTCTCTCTTACACACGCACTCTTTACCACGTCTACTAACTTTGCAAAATAAAATGGTTCCGTTTGTTTTGACAATTTTTCGCTACTGTCACATGTGTCAAATCAGCTGTCGTTTCCTGTCATATTTTCCTGATTATTTTCTTCTCCTCTGAATGCAAAATACATATATATTTTCGCAGCAACACAACAGTTTCGGAAAAAATTTGAAGTTGAGTGTTTTCGTCAATTGTTGGGAAATTATGACTGTGGAGGAACAAGCTCGTTTTCCGCGCTTGTCGAGAGAAAGTTTATTGATAAAGTGAGAGGTAATGGGACAAGTATTTTTGCATTAAGTGGAAAGTAAAATGTCAAATTTTGGCAGTGTTGCCAGATTGTAGAAGGCTTAATTTTTATTTGGAATAGTTTTTGATTGTGGGTATAATTTTTCTGTGAGGAATACTTAATTCAAAAAAAAAAAAGGAAAAATTTTGGCATTCATTCCAAAATGTGAAATTTGATTTCTTGAAATTACAATATTTTTTTCTTTATTTCTGGCTCAATATTCAGGAATGATAAAAAAAAATGAAAACTCAAAAAAGTGTTGTTTTTTAGTATTTTTTACATGTTTTACAAATTTTTCTAGTCATAGATTTTATATTTTATTATAAATCATGAAAATTATTTATTCTCAATTAATTATTATCAGTTAATTCGTAGTTGCAAATTGAATAAAAAAAATTCAAGTTGGAAAATTTTAAAAATAAATTCTCGGCAAATTAAAAACCTAGAAAATTCAGATTTGAAAAACTTGAGAAAAAAAAAGTAATGTTATAAAAGTTGAATTTCAAGATATTCAACTACAGAAACCAAAAATTTTTAACAATAATATATAAAATAATATTTCAAATATCAATAATCATATTAATATGATTATTTAAAATTACTATATAAAAAAAGACAACAGTTCTCTTATTGAATTGCATCTTGGCAAAACTCTATTTTCCTCTTGAAATATAGTGTTTGACCTAAAAATACCTTTTTCATCTAAATACAGCGTTTGCACAAAAACTCACAATGTTTTCGTGCTTAGCAGAAAAAACCAAGTGCAATAAATTCCTCATCAATGAAATGGAATGTTGAAAAAGGAGAGAGAGAATGTCGTCAACTGCAACGGCTGCAGCAACATCGTCACCTTCATGCTCGACAACCCAGGAAAATGAAAAAACTTTAAGGGAAAACAATGTTGAGCCAAAAAAAGAACACGACCAACTTGATGATTGGGAGGCCTTTAGAAATTGGATTCACTGCATTTGCATCGTCACTTTTGACTTAGAATTAGGCCAAGCTATCGAGGTTCTTTTCATTATATACAGAGTGTCCCAAAGTCAACAATTGAAATTTTAGGAGCATATAGTTTGTGAAATTCTAAGACAATTTTTCCTTTGCCATTTTTCACAAAACTCGAAATCAAAGAAGATATTTAAGTTTGAAATTTAAACCATGAACATGTTCTTCTGAGGAGTGGGGATAGAAATCACGAATAAAAATTTACTGGAATGTTTATCATACTTTTCTGAGTAGAAAAGTCCTTTGCCACTTTTCACAAAACTCAAAATCAAAAAAGATATTCGAGTTGAAAGTTTCAACCAATCAGATTTAAAATTCGAATATCTTTTTTGATTTTGAGTTTTTTGAAAAACTGCAAAGGACTTTTCTACTCAGAAAATTTTGGTAAACTTTAGTCAGTAGTTTCTATCCTCACTCCTTGAAAGAACATGTTTATGGTTTCAATTTCAAACTCGAATATCTTCTTTGATTTTGAGTTTTGTAAAAAATGGCAAAGGAAAAATTGTCTTAGAATTTCACAAACTATAAATCTCTGAAATATTGATTGTTTAACAGGACAGCAAAAACATGACTTGAATGAATTACAGGTGGTTTATCCAAAATGGGTGAAATTATCAGAACAAGAGCGATCGAACATATGTTACCTGGCATTCCCAGACTCGAATTCCAGTTACATAGGAGATACTCAATATCACGTACGAATAAAACAAAGCAGTTTAGCTTATCAGTCAACGGATGCGTTAGTCGAGTACAACAAGAAATCTCCCATTTTTCTTCAATGGGACAAAGATTATTACTGGGGCTATGTATATTTTCGTCAAGTCAAAGACAAAAACCTTCCTCGAGGATACTTTCAAAAGGTTCACTAGATATTATTTACTTTTTTCTCTGTGGAAGAGCAAATATAAAATATTGCAGATGTAATAGTGTCCTCCAAATTTTCAAATACGCCCCCAATTTATTTACAGAGTGTCGTCGTCATCACAAAGCTTCCATTAGTGAATTTATTCACACAATTATGCGCCTCAATAGGATTGGAATTTTTTGATAAAGGAGTTGATGTCCTGAAAGTTGTAGCTCAAGAAATTAACGATTGGCCTGCACCCATTCCTGGTCAAGTCGTTTCTTTGTATCTCAGAGGAATTGTGTATCAGGTTAGTTGCCAAAGGATAATGCAGGGGCGGTGAGGGGGGGGGTGTCCTCGGGGTGAAACCCCTTCCGAAATTCCGATAAAATTAAATGATATTCTAAGAAAGGGAGTGAAAAGAACGTCAAGTTGAATATCCTACTGAAAAAATAAAATTGGATTTCAAATTGGAGAAATTTTCAGTTTTTGAATTGAATTTCTAGTTGAGAATTCAAGTAGATTTCCAGTTGAAAATCTAACAAGATTTCTAGTCAGAAATCCAAGTAGATTTCCGTTTTGAAATCTAACAAGATTTACAGTTGGAAATCCAAGTAGATTTCTAGTTGAAAATCTAAGTATATTTTCAGTTGGAAATTCCAGTAGAAAATGTCAGTAGGAATTTCAATAAAAATTCCAGTAAAAATTCCAGTAGAAATTATAGTAAATTCCAGTAGAAATTTCAGTTAAAATTCCAGTAGAAATTTTAATAGAAATTCCAGTAAAAATTCCAATAGAAATTCCAGTAGAAATTTTAATAGAAATTCCAGTAGAAATTTTAATAGAAATTCCAGTAAAAATTCCAGTTAAAATTCCAGTAGAAATTTTAATAGAAATTCCAATAAATTCCAGTAGAAATTACAGTAGAAATAAAATTCTAGGAGAAATTCAAATAAAAATTCCAATAGAAATTCCAATAGAAATTCTGCGGTAGAAATTCCAATAGAAATTCCAGTAACAATAAAATTCCAATAAAAATTCCAGTATGAATTCCAGTAAAAATTCCAGTAGAAATTCCAGTATAAGTTTTAATAGAAATTCCAGTAAAAATTCCAATAGAAATTCCAGTTAAAATTCCAGTAGAAAATTCAACAGAAATTCCAGTAACAATAAAATTCCAGTAGAAATTCAAATAAAAATTCCAATAGAAATTCTAGTAGAACTTTAGTGGAAATTCCAGTAACAATAAAATTCCAGTAGAAATTCCAGTAACAATAAAATACCTGTAGAAATTCCAATAAAAATTCCAGTATGAATTCCGGTAGAAATTCCAATAAAAATTCCAGTATGAATTCCGGTAGAAATTCCAATAAAAATTCCAGTATGAATTCCAGTAAAAATTCTAGTAGAAATTCCAGTAGAAATTCCAATAAAAATTCCAGTAGAAATTTAAATCAAAATTCCAATAGAAATTCTATTAAAAATTCCAATAAAAAGTCCAGTAGAAATTCTAATGGAAATTTCAGTAAATTCCAGCAGAAATTCCAGTAGAAATTCAAATAAAAAATCCAATAGAATTTCTAGTAGAAATTCCAGTAACAATAAAATTCCACTAGAAATTCCTGTAAATTCCAGTAGAAATTCCAGGAGAAAATCCAATTGGTTTTCCACTTGGAAATCCAAGTGGATTTCTTTTGGGAACACTTAAATTAAATTTCAGTTGAAAATCCAAGTGGAAATCCAATTGGATTCTAAACTGGAATCACATTTAAAGTTTCCCTAAAAAAATCCATTTGGATTTCCAACTGGAAATTTACTTGGATTTCCAACTTGAAATCTTGTTAGGTATCGAACTTGAAATCTTGTTGAATTTCCAACTAGAAATCTTATTTGATTTCCAACTGGGATCCCACCTGAATTCCCAACTGGAAATCCAATTGCAAAACTCACCATTATCTCCAATTGGATTTTTTCAGTAGGTTAATTTCAAAATTTCAAATCACAAACCCCTATCACCAGCTAAAAAATCATCTTTCTCCAACAAACCCCGTTAAAAACTTTTTTCTGCCCCCGCCCCAAGTTATCTTTCATCCCTTTCAACAAAAACGATGATGGCGAATTTCAGGCTTACATCCCGAACGAGGCTTACAAATCCGTATCGCCGACAGTTTCAGCAATGGAACAACAACAATCTTCCCCGAACAAACAAGATTCGCCACGAAAAGTCATATCAACTTGGGCGTTCGAGGGCGACATGTTTCGATGTCTCTCCAGCGTCATCAGCCACTTGCATTTACTGTGGGAATTGGTACTCCTTGGAGAACCAATCGTTGTCATGGCCGCGTCTCCTACTATTTCTTCGGAAATGGTCCAAGCTCTGACGACGTAAATATTACCTTTTACCGCGATCAAAAGACGTAATTACCAACTGGTATTCAATTATTCGATTACTAACCGTTTCAGTATGATAACGCCTTTCAAGTTTTGTGCTGATTACCGTCCCTACTTCACCATTCATGATTCCGAGTTCAAGGAATACACGACAGACGCTCAAGGCCCACCTTCCGTCATTTTGGGAGTCACCAATCCATTTTTTGCCAAAACTTTGAGACACTGGCCTCATATCATCATCGTCGCTCATGAAAATCATTACGGTCAGTGTTTTATATGATGATATTATCGCTGTGTATGATAAAAAACTTGTTATTCATAATACAGGACCGTTTTTTAGCAAGTTTCGAGTAGATGAGCTAAGCTGGTTCTGGGCACGGAGAAAATACATAAGAAGTTTCGCAAAGTCCCAGGGCCAGAATCAGCTTAGCTCTTATACTTGATATTTGTTGAAAGTTTTACTATGGTAGGACATAAGAAGTTTCACAAGTGAAATTCACTGTACCTCACCAAAGATTTAAATTCTATCTAAATTCGTAAAAAATGCCTCAAAATTTATGAATGTTAGAGAATAAAAATTAAAATTCGGGAAAACGGAATTCGTGAAAGTTGTCAAAAACGTGTAATATTTCAACGTGAATTTCAGCAGACAGTACAAAAAAGAAGACGAAAAACCTGAAGGTTCTAGATTCAAAACCGGGCGTGTACACGCAGTACAAACCTTTTCTGCAGAAAGACAAAGAAATCTTGAAAAAGTTGTCGAGAGGAATCGAGAGGAATAGACCAGAAGAAGCGCAAACTGCGTTGCTGAGGAGGCACTTGATCGAACTCAGCGAGAGTTTCATGATACCATTGGAGAGGTACATCGCAAGTCTCATGCCCCTCCAGAAAAACATATCGCCTTTCAAGGCTACACCGATTCCTCAGCTTTTCAACCCCGAGGACTTTTTGGCGACCTTGAGCAGTTCTGGACCTCAGTTGACGAGCGGCGTCAAAGGCGACTGGCTCGGGCTCTACCGCAGGTTTTTTCGATCTCCGAATTTCTCTGGCTGGTTCCAGATGAGGTATACTCAACTCACCAACAAACTGCAGGCTATTCAACTAGAGGCTCTCTCACAAGCGGTATTTACTTTTTTTTTTTGTTATTTGTCAATTACGAGTTTTTGGAGAAATGATGTCTAGATCGTTTTTTGGTATTTATGAAAGTTTGAATGGGTTTTTAGATGTTTTTGTCAGTTTTTTTTAAAATATTTATGTAGATTTACATGTATATTTAATGAAAAATTACAGGTATGTGGATTTTTAATATTTAATAGATTTTTAATGTTTTATTCTATAGTTTCGAAATTACACTTATTTTGATTACTTTAATTGAATTTAAAATAACAGAACCTTTCACGAAGGTTTCAGTCCTTTTTTCACGATTTTTTTTTGTATTTGTACATAAAAGGAATTTACTAGTATTTTTATAGTTTTTTATATAGATTTCTACAATTTTATGTCATTTCGAAATTTTCGAAAAAATGATATATACACAGTTTTTAGTTTTTTTTTGTTTTTATAACTTTTTTACCATTTTTGTAGATTTCTATGTAAATTTCTAAAATTAAATGCTTCAGAATGTACATTTATACATTGGTTTTCAGTAATTTGATAAATTTACAGGAATTTACATTTACGGTTATTTTTAATATTTGATAGGTTTCTAATATTTCATGCTCTAGTTTAAAAAATTTTAATTATTTTGATTATTGTTAATTAATTTTTAACCATACAGAATCTTTTATATATATTTTAGTGCTTTTTTCACATATTTTTTTTAATAATACAATTTTAAAAATTTCCTAGTATTTCTATGGTTTTCTGTATAGATTTTAAAATGTTATGTTAATCACAAATAAAAAAAAAGATCTTTACACAGTATTTTAGTATTTATGGAACTTGAAATGGATTTTTTGATATTTTTGCGAGTTTTTTTTTAGTATTTTTGTTGATTTATGTATAGATTTCTGGAATTCGATGCTTTTGAATTTACATTTATACATAAGTTTTTAGTAATTTCATAGATTTCTTAAAGAATTACATCTATGTTGGTTTTTTAATAATAAATAAATTTCTCATATTTCATGCCATAATTTCAAAAATTTCTATTATTTTGATTAATTAAATTTATTTTTAAGATTACAGAACTTTTTACAAAGATTTCAGTCCTTTTTTCACGTTTTTATTTTTATTTTTACTATTTCAAAAATTTACTAGTATTTCTTTGGTGTTTTATAGAGATTTGTAGAATTTTATGTCATTTCAAAATTTCCGAAAAAATAATCTCTGCACAGTTTTTTAATATTTATGAAATTTTAATGTTTTTGTTTTTGTAAGTTTCTTTTAGTATTTTCGTAAATTTATGTAAAGATATCCAGAATTTAATAGATTTACAGAAAAATTAATTCTATACATGGATTTTTAATATTTAATAGATTTTTAATAGTTCATGCTATAGTTTCAAAAATATTAATTATGTTGATTACTTTAATTGATTTTAAGATAACAGAATCTTTCATAAAGATTTTAGTCCTTTTTTCTTTATTATTAAAATTTCAAAAATTTACTAGTGTTTCTATGGTTTTCTTTATAGATTTTCACAATTTTATGTCAATTACAGATTTTTGAAAAAATTATCTCCACAGATTTTTTGTATTTTTGAAACTTAAATATTTTTTTTTTTTTTTTTCTTTTTTGGTAGTTTTTCAGTATTTTCGATTCCGATTCTCTGTAAATTTCCAATAATTTTGAATAAAACCTTTCAATTACTATTATTTCATTTTTTCGTTCTCGCAAATTTCTATTTTCTACATTCAAAGCTATTAATTGTTCAACATAAAAAAAAAATACAAATAAAAAATCATGACTTCCCAGTACAAAAAGTCCTTCGTCTTCTCCATACCAAAAATTTTCCTGTTGAAACCACACTCTAAAAATTCAATCTTATTTTAAGATGCAACAAAATTAAGGGACCATTTGAAATTCAAACGGTATCTTGAATTCATTCCATTTTTAAATTTATTTTCAAGCAATCAAGTCTTGAATCAAGAATGATTTCCTCAAACTATGTTGAATTTTCCTAATTTAAGACTTGCCTGTTTGAAATTAATTGTAAACATGGACTAAATTAAAGATAATAATTGAATTTCAAGACGTGCCTTGATTTTGTTGCATCTTATAATTAGAGTCAATTTTTACAATGCATTAAAATGGACTTACAACTTGCAGGATTTGACATCTTGGGTACAAGACAAACAAGAAGTCGAAGTTGTGGACATGATTCTCAGGATTCGCCAAAAATTGGAAAAAAGTTACATCAACGATTTGCGATTGGACCAGTGTGTGCAGGAAATGCTGCGCAAGCAAATAGACGACATTACGCTCACACTACCTGACGACTTGCAAATTATTCTCAATCATCATAACAACTCTTGACGTCACTGGCTCTCATCATTACCTGGTTGTTATTGCTGCTACTACTACTATGACTCTCCTTGCACTCCATCTTCTTTTTACAGCAACTCGCCTGGCTGATATTTATTTCTACATCCTTTTTGATGGAAAACGATCAAGTGTTTCAGGAAATTAGCAACAGACACACGCGTTATTGCGAATCTTATTTTCCGACAAGTTTACTGTTTTATTTATTGATATTTTGAAAGGAAAACGCATGACACACGGTGGCCTGTTATAAAAGAGGTTGGGACACACTTTTCCCAAAAACTTTTTTTTTCCCATTACAAATGTTTCCCAAAAGATTGTTTCAGAGGATTTTTTTCCCAAAAAATTCAATTCCAATTTGTTTTTCCACTACAAATTTTTACCAAAAGATTGTCCCAAAAAATGCAGTCCCAAAATTTTTGTCCCAACTACAAATTTTTCCAAAAAGATTGTCCCAAAAAATTCAATCCTAATTTTTTTTCCCCACTGAAATTTTTTTCCAAAAAATTGTTCCAAAAAATTCAGTCCCAATTTTCCCAATTAATTATTTTCCCCAATTATAATCCCAATTAATAATTTATTACAAAATCATTTTACATATGTAACTACATGTGATCCCAACGATTTTAAGTACGTAATAACATCGTCATTTTCAAAAAAGTAGAATTTTTGACATGAAATAGAAATTACTTTCGGCAATTTATTAACTTCGCTACAGTGTAGATGGAAAAAATTATTTTTGAAATGAAAAATAAAAGAAGATAACTGTCAAATTCGAATTCCAGTTCAAGTCGTACGAAAAAAAGTTCTGGGAAAAATTTGTCATGATAATTAGAATGTATGAAAAAAATGATTTGTTTGAAATTTGGACATTGGTTTGACAAAAAGCGTGGGAAAACCTTATTTTGGGAGAAAAAAATATTTTTGGGGAAAGTATCCCCTCACCATAAAAGAACGCAACCAATTGTATCCATAGGCGAAATTCATATATATGTACAGTAATACTCGATAGAAGGCTTTTGCCTTTTTTTACGAAAATCATGGATTTTATACGCAGATGTAAATACCGTTTTTGTCACGATACAATATATTTTATTGATAAAAATCGCCTTATTCTTCACTAAAAACAGAGATCATCATCCGGATCATCGAAGTCAGCGTCATCAGCCTCATCCGGTTCATAAGTAATCTGCGAAGTAGTCGCCGGCAAAATGTACGGTAAAGTGGTTTTCTTGCACTGCTCCATTTCCTGCTGGTTCTTTTCAATACGAAACGTGGCCTGCACCGTTTTAACCGCTTCAGGATTCGCCTCAGTTTTCTTCATTACTTGATTATTTATCTTCTCAGATTTCACGTCGCAAGTAATGAGATTCTGGGTCACCCTTTCAGTGCTTTGCAGCAACGAACCGCTTGGTTTTTGATGAGTGATCTTGGCCAAGTAAGAAACATTTTTGTTGTTGTTGCTGCTGATGTTGGGCTGATTGGTCTCCAATCTAACGTAAGTTGTTCCAAGAGTCTCGATGCCAGGAATATTATTTGGAGCGAAATCTCTTCGATAAATACACATGACTTTCGAGACGTTCGCAGCGAGTTTTTCGATGAACCAACAAGTTTTCGCGACTCCAACGAGCATTGGCAAAGAACTAAGGCAATCGAGAATGACTATGGTTTCTCTGTCGGAAGAGGAAAGCCTTGTGACAATGCTTGAAAGCTCTTCCTTCATCCAGTCTTTTTTCTCATCCGCGTTCAATGTGTAGTAATCGTGTATTTTGATGTTTTCTTGAAGACCCAAGTGTTTGATTTGACGTTGGTGCGACCTTTTGGTACCGGAGAAGAGAAGATAACTTATGTGGGCTTGGGGGTTTTTTTCTATCAGCGCGCGGAGCCATCCGAGTATCAGATATTCCCCGTGTGGTGTTTCTATATCTGGAATTATGTTTGTAACTTCAAATTGTTTCTTTTATGTTAAAAAATTGTTCAGTTATCCATAGTAATTGAATTAATCCATGATTATTGGAATTTTCATAAATTTTAGGTTATGTTGGGCAATGTGTAAAACGCCTGCGCAGGTCACGTGATCTGTCATTTTTTTCTTATACTTGAAGTATTTTTTTCTCAAAGTTTTGTTTTTCTGAAGTTTTTCAGAATTTTATACTTTGAAAACTAGAATCTTGAACACATTTATATTTTTATATATTTTTGGAAAGATAATTTAATGTAAATCATATATTTAAATAAGTTTCTGGTATTTTCATAGATTTTCTAGTATTTTCGTATTAGATTTGATTTTATCTTTTTCCAAAATTTCCTGTAATTTTTGTTTTGTTTTGTTTTTTTCGTATTTTTTAGCATTTTATTATAGAATTCTATGTAGATTTTTATAGTTTGATACTCAAAAAAGCACGAGGTTATAAAAGATTTTCAATATTCTATTCAGTTTTCAGTAATTTAAGAGATTTTTGAGAAAATACTACACAGATTTCGAGTATTTCATAATAGACTTCCAGAATAACGAATTTTTTCTTTACTTACGAAAATTTGTACTTTATATTGTTCAATAGATCTTTGATATTTGATGGCACAAAATTGAAAGTTTCAGAGATTGTTAGTATTTAAAAGTTTTTTTAGAAAAGAGTACCTTTATTACAAATTTTCAGTATTTTTAATATTTTCCGTATTTTTCAGTATTTATACAATTATCATTTTCTGGAATTTTCATGGATTTCCAGTATTCGATGCTTCAGGATCAAAAGTTTTTCAATAAAGTTTTTCAAATAAATTTATAGTACGTTTATGAATTTATTTATATGTTTCTAGAATTCCACAGTCTTGAAATCAGAGTTCGAAAGAGTTTTAATTGCAATGAAATCGAAAGTTTCAGAGATTCAAAAAGATTTTTTAGAAAACAGCATCTTTAATACAGATTTTCATTATTAATTACTTTTCCCAATTCTTCAGTATTGATACAATTTCCATTATTTTCTGACATTTTCATATATTTTTGTGTTGATTTTCAAAATTTCCATTATTTTCTGACATTTTCATATATTTTTGTGTCGATTTTCAAAATTTCATTCAAAGTTTTTCCGATTCTTAGTATATTCGTATATTTTAATTTTTCTCTTTTATTCATTAGTTTGAAAGATTTTTTAAAAATGTTGTTTTCCTCATTTTCCTAATGAAACATTTATAATTAAATTTCTGTTTCTGTTTAAGATAAAATAGTTTCACAGCCAGAATCGTTTTGATTATTGAGTAAATAAGTTAAGAATTTCATTAAATATATTTTTTATAATTTAACAACAAAATAATTTTACAACAGTGCCATTAATACAGATTTTTAGTACTCCAAGTATTTCTCATATTTTTTCAGTGCTCATACATTTAATTATTTTCTGGTATAGAATAGATTACTGTGAAGATTTTTTTTAGAATTCCAAGTTTTTTGGATTTTTATTAGTATTTTCATATTCTAGTATTTTTATGAATTTATCTGAATATTTTTATGAAATCAAAAGTTTCAAAGATTCAAAAAGATTTTTCAAGAAACAGCATTTCTAATACAGATTTTCAGTATTTTGAATATTTTCTGTATTTTCTAGTATTACTAGAATTTTTCTTATTTTCTGATATATTCATGAATTTTTATGTAGATTTTCAGAATTTCATTCAAATTTTTCCAGTTCTTGGTATTTCGTGTATTTAAATTTTTCTTTTTAATTCAATGGTTTAAAAATTTTTTTTTAATTCTCATTGTCCTTGTTCTTTACTGAAAAATTTGTAATTAGATTTCTGTTTGAGAAAAAATTTTTCCAAAGCCAGAATTGTTGTTATTGTTGAGTAAATGAAATTAGGAATTCTGAATTTCATCGAGTACATTTTTAATAATTTTAATGATTCGTTATCATCATTTAAAACTACCTAACATCACTTTTTTCATTTTATATGAAATAAACAGATAATATATAAAACAATCAATAACCCATGTTCAAAATCTATATTTTATCGCTCAGTTTCTCAACAAGTTAAAACAAAATCCATGCAAGTTGAATAACGAGTACATGCTAAATTTTAAATTTAGTTTCCAAAAAAAAAAAAAAATTAATGTAACCTAAGTTTCAGTTATTTAAAACTTTAAAAGCTTACCTTCGTCAACGACAGTAAATTTCACTTCATTGTTGAACGGCAATGTCGGTATACTCGCCATTTTACAAAATTTTAGAATTTTTTCAAATATTGTATAAACGTGCCAAGATCGAAATAAAAAAATAAACACAAATATCAGCTCTCAGCTGATGTTCACATATATGTTAGTACATCATAATAAAAGCCCAATATGGCTGCCGTGGGAAATTTGAAATTCACATATGCAACAAACGGATATTTCATATTTCAGGAGTCTACATATTTGACTTTTTGATTGTGACGGAGAAAGATTGGGCTGAAATTTATGATATTGATAGAAACATTCGTAAACGACGAGTTTTTATGAGTTTTTAAGAGAATTTCAGCCAATTTCAGACGTCGAGTATCTTCGGCAGTCTTCGTGTGTGTCATCGTGGAATGTGCGAGAGAGAGAGAGAGAGAGGTTAGCGAGACCAAATGTCACAGTAATATTGAGTACGGAACTACGGAATATATATTGTTAAATATTCGTAACCATTGTTCGCTATTTGTTCATCTTGTTCTCGAAAACCATAGAAAACTATGAATTTCCCTGAAAAATACTACCATTGCGCCTTTCGTAGATTTCCATTTTTTGCACCTTGATAACTTGCTTGTGTCGTAAAATATCAACACAAACAATGTAAGATTATTTGTTTTCCCATTTGACACATTCCAATATTGTCACACCCCATGTTTATTTATGATTTTTTTCTACGTTCTTAGCTTTGACAATTTTTTTTTTGTACCTGAAAAAGTTTTGCGTATATATATATATAGCCAACAAGGAAATTTCATTTGCCTAGCATATAATATACTTGAAATCTGTGTATTATGATTTTCTTAAAAATCTTTAAAAAGTTGGTGTATGAAAATACTAAATAAAACCAGAAAATTGGTCAAGTTGTTAAAAAACACCAAATGCATGAGAACAAAAGTCTTAAACTCAGTTAATTGAAAATCACAAAAATTGAATTTTATTACATTTAATTCGATTTTTAACTATTTATTTAATTTTTTTATTTTCTATTCATTTATTTAATTTTTTCTTTTTTTTTTCATTTATTTAATTTCTTTTGTTTTTATTCATTTATTAAATTTTTTTTATTCATTTATTGGATTTTTTTCTTTTTTATTCATTTATTTAATTTTTTAATTTTTTATTATATTTATCATTTGATTTTATATTATTTCAGATATTCAGGGCCAATTTGCATCGTCGTTTCTTTGACTGGATGAAAAGCTACTTGACATAATGACGGAATGGTGCGATATTTGCAACTTAAAATTGGCGGACAAGTACGCCTTGAATGGTCATATACTCGGAAAGAAACATTTGCTCAATGCTGAGAGAGCGGAAAAAAGAAGAAGTCTCATCGCAAGATCCGTTTTTGTTCGCATTCCACCCAACTTGAGACAAATCAATGATTTATATATCTTCTTCAGTCGCTTTGGAAAAATAGTGAGATTCGACCCTGGTCGCAATTTCGTCATCGTTGAATTCACAGATGAGTTAGTTGAATTTCACTGTGTGACAAATTTAAATCTTGAATTAACAAAGTTTTGTAATGAATATGATTTATTTATTTATTTTTTCTGTATTATTATTTCAATTTTTTAATTATTATATATTTATTTTACTTATTATTAATTTATTTATTATTCATAAAATATAAAATGAATGAATTGGATTCCAAGTTGTATTAATTTTTGAAAAAATTGTATCTACATAGTTTTCGAGCATTAATAGATTTATTGTACTATTATATAAAATATATATTATATATAATATAATATCATAATTATAATAATAACCAATATATATATATATATATATATATATATATATATATATATATTAGATATTTGATAAAATATAGCATATTTTTCATATTAATGAAATTTTGAAGAATTTACTAGCACTTTCAAGGGTTTCTAGTATTTTGTAAAATTGTTTTATAAATAACTGGAATCTGATGCTTGGGAATTTATTTTACATAGATTTTCGATAATGTAATAGGTGTATGAAAAAATTACATGTATCTGGATTTTGAATATTGAATAGATTTCTAATATTTTATGTTATAGTTTCAAAATTTGCAGTTATTTTCATTATTTTAATTGATTTTTTAGATAACTGAAACTTTTATATTATTATTATTATTATTATTATCATTATCATTATCATTATCATTATCATTATCATTATCATTATCATTATTATTATCATTATCATTATCATTATCATTATCATTATTATTATTATTATCATTATTATTATTATTATCATTATCATTATCATTATCATTATCGTTATCATTATCATTATCATTATCATTATCATTATCATTATCATTATCATTATCATTATCATCATTATCATTATCATTATCATTATCATTATCATTATTATTATTATTATTATTAGCTGATGGGGTGGGGTCATAACTCCTCTCCTTCCCCCTTGGCACCTCAACCTTAAGGTCTTTTGTACCATCCCCTATATCTATCTATTTTACTATCAGGTCCAACTCAAGACCCCTATAGTAATTTATCAATGCCCTTGCATCAAGTTTCCTAAGTTCCTTGTAGGTCATCTCAGCCCTGCCAAGGTACTTTGTCCTTTTCTGCGAAAGTGCTTCGCATTCTATCATGAAATGATGTACAGATTCTGTGTCTTTCCCACAGAATCTGCAGGAATCATCATCCACCTTCCCCATCTCGTTGAGATGGGCTCTCGTCTGGTGGTGACCTGTGATGATTCCGGTTATTTGCCAGAATCATCATCAATCAACTTCATCAATTATCAACAATCATCAATCACTTCTCCCACCTTGAGGTCCTCATCTTCTGCTCCCATTTATTCATCTCTGCCCTTGTATACTGCCTTGTATAACCGCAGAAAGGCTCCGGTCCAAATACGTCCTCTCTAGACGCCTTTTTGGCCAGTATGTTTGCTTGCTCATTACCCCGAACTCCTTGGTGCCCTGGAACCCATATCAGGGCAAATCTATTGCCCCTTGCCAGTTGCACCAATTGCTCATGGCATTTCTTGACAAGCCTCTAGCAAGTGATTTTAATGCACCCTTGCTATCACTTGCAATAAATTGCCTCGCCCTCCTGTAATTCCTATCCTGAATTATCTGGGCGCATTCGGCAATTGCCATTATCTCAGTCTGGAAAACCGTACAGCCCTTGCCCAGTGGTCTGCAGACCTTTGTAGAAGGTCCGCAAATTCCCAGGCCATAGATTTTTATATAGATTTCTAAAATTCAATGTTTAGACTTTAGACTTTAGACCGTTTATACATAGGTTTTAAGTAATTTAATAGATTTACGGAAAAATTACATTTACGTGGATTTTGAGTATTGAATAAATTTTGAATATTTTATGCTACAGTTTTAAAAATTTCAATTATTTTGAATATTTTAATAAATGTTTAAGATAACAGAACCTTCAACAAAAATTTTATCCTTTTTTCACCAATTTTTGTATATTAATACAATTTCAAAAATAAATTCCAAATAAAGAAAATTCTTCTTCTATGCTCTGTTTATTTGTAATTAGTAAGTAAGTGAAAAGTCGATCTCTCAGAGCCAAATCATTTTTTTATTTATCCTATTGATCAATATTTCGGCCTCTGTATCGGAGCCCTCTTCAGGATTTCATAAGTGATTCTAAAAATACATATCCTATAATAATGATTTGTTATTGTATAACAAATCATACAAATTAACAAATATAACAAATTGTTATATTTGATATATTATTTATATTATATTATTTACTAGCAGAGATGGGCACCAATTACATTTTGATCATTTTCACATTGCGAAACAACTACCTAAATTTCGTCGCAGAATTATGAAAATTTGTCGATAGAT